>JAJIYU010014285.1:0-13311 GCA_030144865.1 Tinospora cordifolia
GGAAGTGATTACTCTACTCTCTAGTATTATTTGAATTTTAATGTTGAATATGTGATGTTTACATTGTTTGAATGCCTAAAATTATGCAAGAATATTGATTTAATGATTTTCTTTTATTTTAATTTATATTATTTATGACGAAGAGAGTATGCTTTGTAGTTGCATCTTGTACGATTTTCTACATCAGAAATCGAAAGTCATTGTTTTCATTGATGAAAATATTGATTTATGATGTCATGTTGTTGAAATGTTTAATTATTGATGAATATTTATTTTATTATGCTTTGTTCACAAAAAGAAGATTAAATAAAGATTTCAACCACGTACCGGCGCGGGAAGTAATGTCCTTCGTGTGTGTTTCATGCAGAATTAGAACTGGTTGTCATGATTGACACCTGAATGAACTGGGTTTCAAAAATGATCCCAGGGAAGGGTTTTGAGTTTCAAAATTGATCTCTCTCCCAAGATCTGAAATACAGAGGTTAACCCCTTTCGGTCTAATTGACAACTGTTGATAAATAAATGTTTGAAACGCCTAATAGATGATAAGTGTTTGCATGTTCAGTGTTTAGTTTAAATAATGCTATGGATATATTGTATATGATCCACTGGGCTCTTGAGCTCACCCAATCTTTTTTTTCAGGTAACTATTGAAGACCTCGCCCCAACAAATCAATGTAAATTAATAACAGTGTGCCTCATAGTATGATGATAGTAGAAAATGAAGTGTATTGTAGGGCTTGTGACCCACTATATTTGATTATGTCAAATGTCAATAATATTTGTATTATCAAAAGATGGCTATGGAGCCCACAAAATTATTCGTAACTCTGATTATGAATCAATGTTTTCAGTTATTTTGAAATACTGAGATTATTGTATTTATACTTTATCCCTTGGATATAAACTGATAAAATTATCAGATGTGAAAAATGATGAAAAGAAAAAAGTAATATCCCCAGTTCTCAGATAGAAAGTAGGACTGACTGCACTCAGAAGAAATGACGTTTTAAGCCGAGACAACCACGTCACCTATAACGTATGTAAGAAAGATCGGGAGCTGGGGGTGTTACACCACCATTATCAATACTTACAATTGCTTGCAAACAAGCATGCATGACCCTCATTGCCTCTCCATTATTTTAAACTAACCTCCACTATACCGTAAACACTAATCTTAATGATCAAAGCTCTACTATAAATAGAGAGTCTCTCCCCCCATTCTCCTCACATCAAATTGAAGCATTGAAGTGTACTTAAGAGGAAAGGAAGACGATGAGAGTTTGGAGGGAAGAGTAGCTAAAGTTGAGGTATAATTTCTCTCATTAATCTCTTTAAATTTTTTTTTCTATTCATTTTATTTCATGCAAAGTTTTAGTTATATTATGACCTGAAATTCATTTTGTATTTCTTTTAAAATTATTTTACTTTGGATAAGTTTTTTAAGACCATAAAATGCCAAAAAAAAAAATCCAAACACTCACCATCAAAGAGTAGTCGAAATAAGTATTTCAAAAATTATCATCCAACATTAGTTACGAAATAGTAACTTTCATGTCACGTCTGAAATGATGGAGACATAATCCAAGGAAACCACCACTACCATGTCGAATCTTGTCAAGTTTACTATAGAATAGACTCAAGAATGGCCCCAATCGGACTCCCACACCGATCTTCTAAAAATTGTTGCGCAAAAACGGAATAGATTTGCAAACCAACGAGTTCATGTGTGTTTTCGTTCAACATGGGCCTGATTGAAGAAAATGGTTATTGCCATGACGTTCTTCATCGTGAGTAGAGAAGATAGACCTAAGAATAGCATAAAACGGAGTCCCAAAACTCAAGTTATGGCCTCTTGAAGTTTGGTATACTATAGATATAACTCGTAAATTAGGCCTTAAACAACCAACATCAAAGTTCATGGGTTATTTTGAACCCGATAACATTTTAGAGATTATTTTGAACCTAAATCCAAGTTTAGGAGGTAAATTCAATGTCAACTAACACTCGAGTGCTTTTATAGGAATTTTGAAGGACTAACACCACACGTGCATCAAGCAAGATGAAGAACATATAAATTGAGGTGGAGATGATTTTTAATTCACACACTTTTTAACCATATTTGATTACATATTATAAATAAAATGGCCTAAATGGTAGTAGAATGCACCCTTTATGGATCAAATGATTGAATGTTTATATTTACATTGATTATGTAAATAATGAGAATATGATTTGAATATATGTTGTTTACTATGATCATATGCACATGACTATAATAGATTTAGAGCATATACATGATGTTGTCCCCGCATGGAATGATATGCGTATAAATTTACTAAATTAGTATAATCTACGAGAATATGCCATTTCAGAATTCAATAATGGTAAAGATATGATTGAATGAATGTTACATATTATACGCATATACATGAGGGTATAAAGGATCTATCTTTTAGAAAATTATCATTTAATATGCTTGAATATGTTAATGATCAAATACAAGATCAGTCTTGACAAGACAACAATACATTTGAAGGAGTTGATTGGTTTAAGGACAATCAATGGTGGTTCTTGCGTTAACGTCTCAATTAAGAAACAGATGTGTGATAACACTTAAGAAACTCGATCGTGTCTCGCGTATCTTCTGAGTCTGTAGACAACTAGACATATAGACGCATAGGCTAGACATCAATGATGTTCTTGCAGGATTCACTTGGCTAGAGGTACAAGAATCACCCTAGGGTCGACTACCCTACCTCGACCGACTGAAAACAATCTACTTTTTGTATCGCCTAATGTATGGAAGTAATTGATTGTATAATGTGCTTGCTATATTGTTAGATTGTCTATGAATTAGAATGATCCATTAGGTTCTTAGAGCTCAACCCTTCCATTTTTAAATGCAGGAAACTATTATACCAACAGAGGGACTTGGGCTATAACTGATTATCTTTATTTTTTTATTTTTGTGTCTTATGATGTTACTTAAACACTAGTGTGAGAAGAACATGAATGTAATGATTAAAGGTCATTTGATCAATGAATAAACCCTAATGTGGGGTACTTTTGGCACATCATTACTATGTTATGGTTTTGTTATTAATGATAATAATACCAATGATACTGTGAAAACTAATTTTAAAACTAATAAACTACTAGGATAAAGAAACGACTCAGATAATAGTAACATCTTAGAATATGCAGAAAATTGTTTTAACAGTTCTGAGATAGAGATTACAAGTTTAAGTTGATAGCAGGTAAGCCTTGTTCCAAGTAAAGTTAAACATTGAACGTGATGTAGGTTATCCTACTCTAAGAAGACATGATTTTTTAAGCAGACTCAGTCTGGCCACCTTGATTGGAGTCTGCTTAAAAAACCATGTCTTCCTAGTATATATTTATTAACCTACATCACATTTATAAACTACTAAACTACTCTCACATGTATACATACATACATACATACATACATATATATATATATATATAAGGAAATAAATTTTAAATGTTTTTATTTTTAAATTGAAAATCGGGTGTTACATTGGTTTTGGTTAAAGAGTTTGTTTTCAACCAAACACTAGTGGGCCACTGAAAGAAGTCCATTAGGAGAAAGTTGCCATGAGGCAAATGCTAGATATACTTAGATTTTGGACAGTCTCTAAGGACATGCATGACACTTTCTTCATCTTTACCACATCTTATGCAAATTGGGTTATCTGAGATACCTCTTTTGAATCTAAGAGATTTAGTGAGAAACCCATCTTGGCAGGCTAACCACAAGAATAATTTAAATTTATGAGGAAACTTGATACGCCAGATCTATGTTAAATCATACCTTCCTCCAAGCTGACTTTCCTCGGAAAGCAAAGCATAGGCTGATTTGGTAGTAAATCGCCCATTACTAATAAACTTCCAAATGCATCGGTCTTCCATATTAAGCCAGGGAATAAAGATACCTCTAATTAGCTCCACAACATGAAGAATAAGAGTCTTAAGGGAGTTTAGATTCCAATATTGATTGGTGGTAGCAAGACTATCCACCTTTCAATCCTCATCATCTGGGTGAACCGATTGATCAATTAGACTCCAAGAGTCCCTTCATTAAGCCAACAATCATGCTAAACACTAATAGCGAAACCATTGCCCAAGCGCCACTTCAACTGTTTCTTTAGGCAATCGACATCTTTCAAAATGCCCTTAACAAAAGATCTGAACTTTTAAGAAGGGCATTAAGGAGACCCACTTGATTCAAGTATTTTTTCCTCAGAAGGTGCATTCACATCAGCTTATCTCCTATAAATAGTCAATATGTTAATTTGCTCAGCATTGCCAGATTTGCTAACTTAGTGCTCCGAACACCTAAACCCCCTTTGTGCTTAGGAGCACAAATATTATCCTTGCTCACCAGATGGATTTTACGTTGATCACCGGTACCACTCCATGTGAAGTAATTGTTTATCTGATCCAATCTCTTGGAAATAGATATAGGAAAATTAAAGCATTGCATGGTGTATATCGACATAGAAGAGAGGATATATTTTACCAAAGTCATTCGCCATGGTTAGATTAAGGTGAGTCGACTTCCAGCCTGCTAATTTTCCTTTTAATACGCTCTAGAATGAGTTAAAATGTGTTATGTTGATTCGAAAATGAATCAGCCGAAATTTCAGGTACTTCCCAAGATTATTAATCAGGCCAATATTCCATACCGAGCTTAACTCATTAGCATAGCTGCATCTAATCTTTCTTATATCATTAACCTACTCTCCCGACGTATTGCAAAACTCGTCAAATACTTAAATCATTAATCTAACCTGTTGAGCTGTAGCTTTAGCAAATAGGATTAGGTCATCTGCAAAGAAAAGATGAGAGATTCCCATACCAAATTTTGAAATTTTGATGGGGGTCCACTCTCTTGCATCTATAGCTTTTTGAATCATGTGGCCAAGTCATTCCATGAACAACACAAATAAGTAAGGTGACATCGCATCTCTTTGATGAAGGCTTCTCTTAGGCTTAAAATCTTGGGTAACCTCCCCATTCCAAAGCATTGAAAAAGATACTAAAGTACCACAAGATATGATAAAAGTGGTTAAGTAATCTAAAAATTAAAATACCTGAGAGTGTTGTGCAAAAATCCCAAGATATGCGATCATAGGCTTTCTCTAAATCAATTTTTATCTCCATTAGGCCTTTGACACCTTTTTTTTCTTTTTATGACATGCATAATTTCTTGAGCGATGATCATGTTGTCAACAGTGCTACTACCCGGAATGAAACTGTGTTGATTCTTGCGAACGAGTTTTGATAGAAACGGACGGAGCCAATGGATAATGATTTTAGTAAGTAATTTGTAGCTGACATTGCAAAGGCTAATGGGTCTCATTTGTAAAAGGTTGAAGGATTTTCAACCTTTAGAATGAGAAAAATATAAGAAAGATTAATTTTACTCACATCAAGGGTCAAGCTTCAAATCTTCTTTATCATATCAACTGTAGATGCACCGACGATATCCCAATTTTGCTGATAAAAAATACCATTGGAAAACCATAAGGACTAGGGGCTTTAAAGGGATTCATCTGCTTGATAACCTGCTGAATTTCATCATCGATTAGAGGGTTCATAAGATGTTTCTTATCAGAAGCAGAGAGGGAAATGATGGATGTGGACTCTGTGAGAGTACTTGGGTTTGGAGTGGCAGTATCAAACAGATTCATATCAAACTTCCTTGCATGATCTTTTAGGAAATCAGCATTTGAGCACCATATATCATCAATTTTGAGGGATGTTATCTTATTTTTTGTTCTTCGGGTAAGCGTACTTAAATGAAAGAACTTTGTATTCAGGTCACCAGCTTGGAACCACTGCACTCGAGACTTCTAGAACCAGAGTAGTTCCTCCTGTACAAGGATGGTGTTGAGCTCTCCGTGGAGTTACTTTTCCAATTCTGACAAAAAAATGTGACCCAGCAATATTGAGGTACCTTTGGATACCCTCGAGCCTTCTTTTAAGACTCCTCTTTCTTTGATAGATATTCCCAAATGTTGTGTGATTCCACTCCCTCAATTTCGATCGAAAAATCTCCACTGAATTGATAAAAAGACAACCCACATGTAGCCCAAGAAGAAGAAAGGAAGCACTTGAAATCATGATGTTTGAGCCAATAGCTTCAAACCTAAACGGTTTAACAATTACTATCAGAAAAGCGTGCTTGGAGTTGAGAAGCAATAGACAATGATCATAATAAGTTTGGACAACATGTTTAACCTGTGTATCAAGAAAAAGAGAAAGCCAATCCTCAGTGCACATAGCTCGATCAAGATGTTCTCTAATGAGTCCAAAACCAGTTCTACAATTAGGCTAGGTAAAACGAGGGCCACTGAAACCTAAGTCCAAGAATCGACAATCACGAATCTTAGAGTAATAAACAAAATGCTTCAAACAAAAAAAGAGCATGGTGCAACATTTACCCAATTAAAAGAAATAAAGTCAGTTCTTTGTTGCTTAAGTTTTGCCTGCATATTAAAAGAAACATTGTTACCTACATATTAAATTCAAAATCTGAAATTGAGTTTTAGTGGTTCAAGAAGCAAAAAAACACATTACGTAGTACCAGCTTTCTTTCCCAGACTATTGTTTAGTTCTTCATATTCTCAGGCATTACGTATTGCTTTACCAATCAATTAAGAGCTCATACCCTCCTCCAAACAAGCTATCAATTAAATTATTAAATTAAAAATTAATTAATAATTAATAATTAAATGATTGAAATTATCAAACTAACAATCAAGAAGGGAAGACATGTTGTTGGTTCATAGAGAAGGGTTAATAGATAGTCAAATAACAAAAAAGCTTTCTACAACAGATAATAATGGAATTGGCAGCAACAAAGTCTTTAGCACCAAAAGCCACAACAAAAACAACATCATCCAACATTAAAACTTTACATATTGACTGATTTTGAAAAGTATATAAATCTATAAAAGGGGCTAATGGTAGAGAAGAAATGGAGTTGAACAAGGACTACCAATATTCAGCTTCACATCGTCACCTACTCCACCTCCAGTGGATAACACCCTGTTACGAACAAGTCTAATGGGGGCGTTGGAAGCAGCTGAGGTGGAAGCTGGGCCAAGAAGCTGTTAGCATTTTTTCTAATTCTGTTTTAAAGTCGTTAAGTGTCATTTTCTGTTTCTATTTTAGAGTGCATATCTATTTTAGAGTTATATAAAGAGACCATGTAAGGGGATGGAGGATGATCTGAATATTGAACATTGATCTCTTTCTTCCTCGTTGTTGTCTTCCATTCTCTCTTTCTTTCTCTTCTCTCCCAAATCATCTCCTCTTCTTCTGAATGTCTTTGTCACTTAATCTATTACACATCATTGGGTGTCAGAGTAGTCGATCCTCAAACTAATGGTTGAAGGTACAAGATCCAATAACTTGCGAAGGGAGTTGGTTGAGTTGATCAAAGAGAATGACAAGAAACATGAAGGCTCCATTAATGAACTCAAAACTTTGCTGGGTGCTGTAAATTCTAAGCTCATAGATGTTTTGGTTGCTAAGAATGGTGAAGGACCTTCAGGGTTTTCACATGGGGAGGTAGCTAGAGAAGGAATACTAGACAAAGCTCCTGTGCCATCCAATTATGGCTCAAACTACAAACTTAAGTTTCCAAAGTTAGATGGGGAGCATTTTAAGGGATGGGTTATGAAGGCAAAATGATATTTTGAAGTTGAAGAAACTGCTGCTCACATGAAGGTGAAGATGGTAGCGTCCCAATTGAGTAGAAGAACACTACAATGGCATCATGGATATGTTAAAATCAATTGATTAGCAACCTATTTGGATTGAGATCTCTACATTCAAAATATGGGACCTAGATTTGGGGCTCCGATTCACGATGATCCTATATCAAATATGATGAATCTGAGGTAGATGGGTAGTTTGCAGGATTATATTGATAATTTTGATGCCCTATATCCACGAGCAGAGATTCAAGAATCTTAAGCCATTAGTTTCTTCATTTCTGGATTATTACATGCTTTGCAAATGTTGATTTGAATGTTTAAGCCTTCCTCATTAGCAAAAGCAAACTCATTAGCAAGATTGCAAGAGCAAATAGTAGATGCAATCCATGCAGCCCAACACCCTATTCCCACTCCCTTGTTTCCTGAAACTCTAAAGCCAACCATTCACACTGATTTCACCTCCAAGAAGGAATTCGAACCCCTTACAAATCCCTACACGTCTACTAGAATATTACCTACTATTAACACACCAAAATTGATTGATATACCACGACCCTATGTACCCCCACAGAGGAATGTGAGACCTATCAACAACAAAACAATGAATGAGAAAAGAACAAAAGGCTTATGTTTCCAGTGTGATGAGAAATTTTTGTCTGGACATAAGTGCAAAAAGCGTCAGGTTTTCATGTTACAGTTGCATATCGATACTAATGGTGAAGACGGTGAAGAAAAGGTATTTGAGGATGCTGCTGAGATTTGCATGTCTCTGCATGCTCTTAGTGGTTAAGATGGAAACCAAACAATGAGGGTGGAAGGATTTATAGGCAATCATCGCCTGCACATTTTGATTGATTCTGGAAGCACACACAATTTTATCAACAATAAAGCAATGCAGAAGCTAAAGTGCCCGTTGCTGAATGTTAATTCTGTCCTAGTAATGGTAGCTAATGGCCATGAGATGGATTGTGGAGCAATGGTGGAGGAATTCAAGTGAAGGTAGGGTCATTACTTCTCCACCAGGGTATATGTCCTACCCTTGAATTGTTATGATATTATACTAGGAGTACAATGGTTAGCTAGACTTGGTTATCTGGAATTTTAGAGATCTTAAGATGAATTTTCTGTTAGAAGGTGAATCAATAACATTGAGAGGAAAAACTGATATGAGGCTAATATGATTACTACTCAAAAATTAGGGAAGCTGATGACAAACCCTTCTGAATTAACCTCACAACACTTGCTGACTTTACCTGAGTTGTTTGCTATTAACATTTTTGTTGATTCTTTCTAGAAAGATTGGCCTGAGCTGTAGGAATTACTGTCAGAATATTTAGATTTCTTCATCACCCCCTTACAAAGATTATGATCACAAAATTGAGTTAAAGGAGGGCATGAATGCAATTAATGTCAGACTATATAGATATGCAGGGCTTCAGAAGGATGAAATTGAGAAGATGGTGCAGGAAATGTTAGAAGTGGGAGTCATAAGACCTAGTAAGAGTCCCTTTGCTAGTCCTGTTGTGTTAGTTAAGAAGAAAGATGGAACATGGAGGATGTGTATTGATTATAGAACACTCAATCAAGCTACTATTAAGAACAAATTTCCAATTCTTGTGATAAAAGAATTGTTGGAAGAGTTAGAGGGTGCATCTATCTTTTCAAAGATAGATCTCAAGTCAGGTTATTGGTAAATAAAGATGGATCCTGAAGATGTTTACAAAACTGCATTCAGAACCCATGAAGGGCACTATGAGTATGTAGTAATCCCTTTTGGATTGACAAACGCCCCATCCACCTTCCAGCATCTCATGAATTCTATCTTTAAAATTATCTGCGAAGGCATGTTTTGGTGTTTTTTGATGACATATTAGTTTACAACAAATGCAAAGAAGAGCATTTGAGGTATTTGAAGCTGGTTTTAGAAACTTTGAGAAGAAACTAGTTATTTGCAAAGAAAAAGAAGTGTAGCTTTAGAAGTGATCACATTGAGTATTTGTGACATTTAATTACTAAGGCAGGAGTCCAAACTGACCCTGAGAAGATAAAAGTGTCAAGAATTAGCCTGCTCCACAAAATATTAAACAACTGAGGGGATTTTGGAGGTTGACAGGGTAATATAGGAGGCTTGTGGCCAATTATGGAAAAATAGCAAGACCTCTTACCAATTTGCTCAAAAAAGATGCTTTCACTTGGCATCCAAGGCCGAAAGGCTTTTGGAAGGCTCAAACAAGCTCTTGTTATTGCTCCTGTGTTATCATTGCCTAATTTTAATGAACTATTTGTGATAGAAACCGATGCATTAGGAGATGGAATTAGGGTTGTGTTAATGTGAGAAGGTCACTGTTAGTTGTATAGCAAACTAACATTAGAATAGATAAATTATTACATTTTATAAGAAATAAGGGAGAATTAATTAAAGAATTGCATAATTAGCAGTATTTGCATATGGTTAGGGGTTTGCATTGTTTAATATCTTTTTAAGCTTTGTTTTTAAAGTTTTGATATTCTTTTATGAAGAAATGATGTCTGGGAAAAGAATTGAGTGTATTGCAGGATACAAGTTGAAGCACAAAGGAAGAATGCATTATGAGAAGGAAAACAGTAGAAGAAATCATGAGAAAGCACCAGAAGACCGCGATCCAACAACTGAAGATTGCGGTAACAAAAGAAGGACCGAACCAGGAAATAGCTCACTGGTGACCACAGTCACCAGAATGGGATATGCACAGAGACAGGACAGACCGCGGTAGGCAGCAGGTGGAGAATTTCGGGGTTCTATCATAGAAATCACTGACCGCGGTCACTCGAATGATTATCGGGATTTTTGTATTTTTTAGATTTTCTTTAGTGCAAGACTATATATAGAAAATGGTGATTAGAGTCAGACATACCTAATTTGGAAAAAAAACCACTGGTGACGGCTGTGGGGCATGAAAACCTGTATTCCCATTAAGGATTGAAGATTTTTAAAATATTTGAGTATGTTTTACTTCTTTCAATTTAAGTTCATGTTTTCCTTTGAATTCATGTCTAGCTAATTAGTTTTACTGTCTGGGATGTGATGTTCAATGCATAGTTTGTGATATCTAGTTGTGGTTATTGAGTTATAAACTCTATTCCATATTGTGTGGACTTAATGCCTTATGTTTACTGGCCATAGACATATTGAACCCAACACTTTGGTCTGTCTCGGAAGAGAGGCCTAAAGGGTGGATGTTAAAGTTTGGACTTAGACCGGTTGATTTATCGGGAGATTATTGACTAATCTAAGGGGTTGCACAGGGACTGTTGAACATAACACGCAGGTTGTTAAGTGAGCACCTCAAAAGAGGGCTTAATGAGACAAATCTAGTGAATGTTGAAGTACCTTGGGAGAGGATTTCAACTGTTGATGCAAAAACTCATAGTTTAAATAATTCATGATTAAAACGAAAGATCGCAAACTATGCAGCGACATTCACTATCCTAGACACGTTTTTAAATATATTTCTTAATATTAACTATTACTTTTGTTTAGAGAAGTTTCTAGTTTTCAACTTAATTTAACTAGACCCAGTTAAAGTCTTGATAAAACTTTAATCAGTAGTAAATTGGGATTTGAAATCACAAATCAACCCTTTTTCCCTGAGGACATACCCAGTCTTACCGGTTTATACTTGAGCGAAACTGTACACTTACAGGATTGGCAACAGTCACCCTTTGGCATTTATCAACAAAGCCTTAGCTCAAAAGCATCAGCTTTTATCTGTATATAAAAAGAAAATGTTAGCAATCTTGTTTGCCATAAGGAAATTGGGAGGTTTATCTGGTGATTAGACATTTTATTATCCAGACTGATCACCAGAGTTTGAAATATTTGCTAGAACAACGATTCACTACACCTTCTCAATAGGCTTGGACTACCACGTTAACGCAATTCGATTATGAAATTCTTTTCAAGCAGAGAAAACATAATGCTGCAGTTAATGCTTTATCCAGCAATTTTTCCTTTGAATGCCATGCCATTACCATAGTAGTGTTGTCCTTGGAGTTTTTAAATATTGTCAGAAATTTGTGGGAAAAGGATGCAGGCTTGAGGAAAAAATTTAGCAGTAGGAACAGAATAAGCAGGTATTTTCCAAGTTTCTGTGGAAAAATGGGGAATTAAGGCATAAAGGAAGATTGGTAATTGGTAAGGACAATGATCTGCGACAAGAATAGCTGGAATTCTTTTATGCATCTACACTTGGAGGACATTTGGGGGTCTATGTTACAACTCATAAGTTGGCTTTAGTAGTTTGGTGGAAAGGGTTGAGGAAAGATGTGAGGGAAGATGTGAGGGAATATATAAAAAATTGTCGCCCTTGTTAGCAGTTTAAACCTGAAAATGTGGCATCTCCAGAAAAGTTGCAGCCTTTACCTATGCCTGAAGGGGTGTTTTTTGATGTTACTCTGGATTTTATTGAAGGTTTGTCTAGATCATAGGGCAAGACAACCATTATGGTAGTGGTTGATCGATTAATCAAGTATGCATACTTTACAGCTCTTCTTCATCCCTATACTGCTCAGATTGTTGCAAAACTCTTCTCGGATACTGTCAACAGACTTCATGGGCTTCTAATACTATCACTTCTTATAGAGATCCTATTTTCACAAGCAATTTTTGGTAGGAACTTTTTCAATTACAGGGAGTGTTGTTGCAACTTTCTTTAGCCTACCATCCTCAAGCAGATGGCCAAACTGAGGCGGTGAATAGGTTTATAGAGACGTACTTGAGGTGCATGACATGAGACAAACCTCGAAATTGGGAATCATGGCTACCTCTGGCTGAATATTGGTACAATATTTGCTATCACAGTTTAATTAAAATGTCTCGATTTGAAGCTCTATATGGTTATGATCCTCCAATTATTATTCCCTACTTTGCTGGGGATTCAAAGAATGAGTCTGTGGATAAAATGCTGAACGAACGAGAGGAAATGAATCAGTTATTGAAGCAGAGGATTAAAACGGCTCAACAGAGAATGAAGTTAATGGCAAAGAAAAAAAGATCTAAATGAGAATTTCGCATTGGAGATATGGTTTTGCTTAAGCTACAACAGTATAAACAAACCAGCATGCATAAGGGAAATGAAAAGTTGTAGCCCAAGTACTACGATCCTTTTGAAGTTGTTGGTCGTATAGGGAAGGTTGCCTACAAGTTGCGATTACCACAGGAAGCTCAAATACATGATGTTTTCTATGTTTCTAAACTCAGAGCATTCCATTCTGCAAAGGCTTTAAGTCCAGTGCTCCCTACAATCAAATCTCCCTTATTGCAACCTCAAGCTGTCTTGGATCAAAGAATGGTGAAGCGACCAAATCAGGCTGCAGTCCAATGGGTTATCCACTGGAAGGACAAATCACCAGCAAATGCAACTTGGGAATAGGCTGATGAGATTAGGGGTGTTCGTGGGTTGGTTCAGTTCGGGTTAGGAGCAAACCCGCAACCCAACCCAAACAGTTCGGGTTGGCAAATATAAAACCCAACCCAAACCAATCTATATCAAAACCCAAACCAACCCAAACAGTTCGG
>JAJIYU010014286.1:0-13301 GCA_030144865.1 Tinospora cordifolia
GAGCTCAAACTATTAGAAAATGGAAATCTAGTCCTCCTCAACCAATTCAAAATGCCAATTTGGTCCACCAACACTACCTCAAACCACTCGCATTCTTCTCAGTTAGTGATGATGGATGATGGGAATCTTGTTTTGAGAGAGGGATTGGAACCATCGATCATAATTTGGCAGAGCTTCGATCACTTCACCGATACATGGTTACCCGGTGCAAAACTGAGTTATGATAATCAAATGAGAAAAGGCCAGAGAATTACTTCTTGGAAGAACACTGAGGACCCTTCTCCGGGGATGTTTACAGAGGAAGCAAGGCACAATGGTGAGCATATTCGACTGTGGAATGGAACTCGTAAGTATTGGACTAGTGGGGCCTGGAATGGGCGGTTTCTCGCTGGTATTCCTGAGATGGGCAGCCATCCTCGATTCTTCAATTTCAGCTTTGTTGAAAACGAGAAGGAGAGCTATTTCATTTACTCAGTTTATAACAAGTCCTTGGTTTCTAGACATGTGATGGACTTGGGCGGGCAAACCAAGCAATTTTTATGGTCAGAAGATACGAAGTCATGGAACTTGTTTTGGTGTAAACCACTACGGCAATGTGATGTTTATGGTTTGTGTGGAGCTTTTGGAATCTGCATGGAAAACCATGAATCCTTCTGTCAATGTTTGCCTGGTTTTGAAATACACTCTCCAAAAGATTGGAACTTGCATGATTATTCTAATGGTTGTGTAAGGAAAACCCCTTTGCTGTGTGGCAACAAAGATAGGTTTTCTACAGTGTCCAACATAAAATTGCCTACAGATCCAGTTTCTTTGGCAGTAGAGAGTGCTGAAAATTGCAAATTGGCTTGCCTGAACAACTGTTCATGTGCTGCTTATGCTTACAGAGATGGATGTTTAGCATGGTTTGGGAATGTGTTGAATACACAACAACTTGAAAATGGTGGTGACAACTTATATCTTAAACTTGCTGCTTCTGAGGATTCAAGTTTTGGTTCTCGAGTCTCAATTATTTTGGCCATCTTGGGTTCGGTTTTTGTTGTGGTCTGCATTTTTGTATCAATTTGCATGTGTAATGTGAAAAAATCAGTTAAAACATCGGATACATTAATGAGATCTTTTATGATGCCAATTTGTCATCACGGGTTTCTCAGAGCATTTAAATACAAAGAGTTGAAACTTGCCACCAAGAAATTCTCAGAGAAGGTAGGTGCGGGTAGCTTTGGTTCTGTCTTCAAAGGAACACTACCTGATTCAACTTCCGTTGCTGTGAAGAAACTTGAAGGTGTTACTCAAGGAGAGAAGCAATTCCGAAGTGAGGTAAGCACTCTTGGGCTAATTCAGCATGTTAATCTTGTTCGCTTACGTGGGTTCTGTGCAGAATCAAGTAAAAGAATATTGGTGTATGATTTCATGTCAAATGGATCTCTAGACTCGCATCTATTTCATCAAAATGATTTGAGAACTCTAAACTGGAAAACAAGATACCAAATAGCCATTGGGATAGCAAGGGGATTGGCTTATCTCCATGAGGGGTGCAGAGACCGCATCATCCACTGTGACATCAAGCCTGAGAACATACTTTTGGATTCTGAATTTTCCCCAAAGATTGCAGATTTTGGTTTGGCAAAGCTTCTAGGCCGAGAATTTAGTCATGTTCTGACAACAATGAGAGGAACAATAGGCTATCTTGCGCCAGAATGGAGCTCAGGTGTTGCCATCACTACCAAAGCTGACGTTTATAGCTACGGAATGATGCTTTTTGAAATGATATCAGGAAGAAGAAACTTGAAGCAATCTAAAGATGGTAAGGTCTGGTTCTTTCCTACATGGTCAGCAAGTAAGATATCTGAGGGTAAGGAAATGATTTCCATACTTGACAACAAGCTGAAAGGTGAAGCAGACATTGAAGAGCTTACTAGAGCTTTCAAAGTTGCTGCTTGGTGCATTCAAGAAGAAGCTGCTCAAAGGCCATCTATGGGGCGAGTTGTTCAGATTCTTGACGGATTTTTAGAAGTGGATCATGCTCCAATTCCTAAGCATCTTCAAGTTCTTGTCCAGAATGAGGAAGTCATAAATTTCTTCTCTCATGGTGATTCTTCAAACCAGATGCTACAAGCTTAAATCGACAGGTCATACAGTTTTTAGTTGAGAATGTCCTATTGTTGAAACTTTTATTTATTTATTTTTCCTTTTTTGTTCTTCGAAATTGCTTCAATAAATCCTGTATTCTCTTATACTTATCTGAATTTTGCGTGTGGTAGCAATTTTTATTAGTGTAAAGTGATGTGAGAGCTGCCAATGTTACATTCATCTTTAAAACAAGACGTAAGTACCTGTACATGTTGGGATTTTGGATGCAACCCAAAATAACTAGAAGTATCTAATTTGAGCCTAAGAAGATCATACAAAGTATGAAAGTTTAGGTAGCTTCTTAATTTTGGGTTTTTAACTGTAATAAATGTTTAATATTTATTTGAGTTATAATAAAAGTTTGTCTAATATCTATTATAAACATGAATTCGGATAGATTAGACTGAAGAGTGACAGAATGGTCAAATAATAAGTTATAGACTAACATATTATAAGTGATTGTGGAAAGATGGCGTTTTTATATAAAATCTTTTTTTTTTTAATTATAAGTAATTTCTGTTTACCCATGAAGTCGACGTTAAATTAATTTTTCAATTGATTGATTTATTACTTAAATATTCTCACTACGTTATATAGGAATGATTGATTGAGATAATAAAATTTACATCTATATGTAGCCAATAATCAACATTATGTTACTTTCAGCAAGAAATTATCTTATATAACTATATATACAAGACACATTGAATGCTTATAATTTCTGATAAAATAAAGTAACTGCTTAATTAATAAACCCATCAAGCATGCATGCTATTTGAATCTCTATCCCTTCTCTTTTTTTGTCTACTTCTCAAATTTTCTTCAATTGCATACCCCACAAACCTCCTTCCTTTTTCTTCATCTTTTTCAATTTTCTTCTTAGAAAAACAAAATTGAGATGTCACATATAGGTTTGTAGCTTGCTAACATTGAGTTTTAAACTTGTTATTACTATTATTATTATTATTATTGGGTTTAAAGAAGAAAAATGAAGAAGAAAAGGGTGGAAAGAAGGTTCTAGGATAGAAAATAGAGGATAGGTTTGAGATGATTTAGAAAAACACAAGAAAAAGGGTAAAAAAATATCATGTTTATAGAATTCATTTAGCTACTCTAAAATATTTGAGTTTAAAAGTTAATTGTTAGTTTTTTAACATTATTTTGAGACAAGTTATGTTTAGTTGGTTTATCCAATTTATTTTTTGATTTAAATGGCTTTTTATTCACTTTTAACCAAGTAATTTAAATTTAGTATCATAAATTAATAAAGTGATTCTTATAATGTGTCTTAACTAATTGATCTTATTATTGAATTTTAAAAATTAATATCCTTTTTAAATATTACTCAATCTTTCAAAGGATTAAATTTAAAAGTATCACAAGCGAAACTTATAAATTTACAAGTAAACATGTAATTTTCTTGAGAGAAACAGATCTACAGTATTATTATTATTATTATTATGATGGAGCTCAGTCTTGGCAGTTGAGACGGTGGTTGCCGGTCATCTGCTAATCACATCATTTTGACTGTGTTAATTGCATGGAAAAAAAGTCTTGGGCATGAGGGCTGCTCCGTGCTCATGATTCGATTCATTGTAGACTATAGCATTATCAACAATTGATTGAGATTATTCAAAAAAACTCTTTTTTTGACCCACCTCACTGGTATTTGGTGACATTAACTCTAAAAACTCAGCTTTGATGACGTTTAAATTTATTTTAAAAATACAATTTGGCGATTGGGCAAAAATAGAGTAAAGATGAAGTGCAAGAGAGAAGATTTTGGAGCCAAAATAAAATGATTTAAAACTCTCTCTCTCTCTCTTCTTTTTTTAATTTTTTATTTTATCCTTATACTATACCGCTTTTAGTTTATCTTCTTTAAGTAAGATAAAAGGGTAAATGAGGTTAAAATTTATTTCATCCATTGTTACTCCCAAACACCAAGCTAGACTAAAGTTACTCCAATGCCATCCCAATATAATGTGTCAACTGCCAAATAGGCCATAAGTCTTAATCAACCCTTAGTTTTTAAAAGTGGTATCCAGAACTTGGTTTCTTCTCACCAGAAATGCCCCTTCCTCATTTAGCTTCATTTGAATTGAAACTCTCAATGGTTGTTTGGTAGTTGAGATTGGATGACATAAGATTAAAAATTATTTTTATTTCTATATTTGGCTTAAGAATGATGAGATTAAAAATTAATTTTGAGCCTACCAACTTATCTTATTATTATGAGATAAAATAATATCACGTTCTAGGATTGTTTTATCCTATTTTGTTAAATTTTGTTTCTATTCTATCATATCCTCCTTTTAGCCAATCCAATTCTATCTTATCCTATCATATAAAAATATTTTTGTCCTATCTTGCTCAAACACACTTCTAGAAAACGATGATCTAATACTCCTCAACAACAAAAGAAGTCCGAAATCCTAATGTGGTTGACCAACTCAACATCCAAAACCTTGAATTCTTTTAAAGTACAACTTGTGACAATAAAAGATGGATCAGATCAATTTGATGAAATTTAATGGTAGAGCTTTAATCAGTTGACTAATATCTTGTTGTTAAGGCATAAAAGATAGAATATTTTTAATCATAGAATCAAGCAAGGCCAGAAGCTATTTCCATGAAGAAATTCAAAGGATCCTACTCTTAGGGTCTTCTCACTTGAGCCAGAGGAAACCAAAAAAAGGTTAACCTTCTTTCAAACAAGTAGTTTATAACTTTACTTAAGTTATCAACTAATTCCCTTCCGAGACATATGTGAAAACTTTTCATAAAAATGTTTATAATCATTCATGCTCATAGTCTGAATTGACGAAGAGCGTCTTACTTAACGGATGGTCATTTTCAAACGATTATAACTTTTAGTTAGGGTGAAATTTTACTATTCTAATACATAGACAAAAGTATATTTTTGAGTTCTATGAGAAGCTTAATAATTAAAGTTCACCAAGATCCATCTTGTTGTGAGCAGCAGAAGCAAAAACTAATCAATCAAAGCCCACATACTCAAATAATCAACAATCTAAATGAATGCAAATCAACTCAAGTACAAGACATACATATTTAAAATGGTTCGGCATATCATCTATGCCCACGAAAGGAGAGAAATAATTTACTATGAGAGAATGCAAATAAGTTACAATTATAATCAGATCCACTTAAATCCCCATGATAAAAGCGCTTTTACACGAATCTCAAATTCTCACTTACCTTCTCACATACCCCAGCAAGAGCTTACATAAGAAAAAAAAATTTAATTAGTTTTCACTTTCTAATTAGTTTTCAAAATACAAAATTAAAAAAATTCTTAACATCAACTAAAAAACTAGTACTAAGGAAGCTATTTTTAATTTGAATTTCGTAGAATGGTTTAGAGCTACCCAATATCTAACAATCTTTACCTTGGTAAGAATCATACGTAGAGATCTTCGTGGGACCGCGGAGGGAGTCTCAATTGATCTTTTCTAGGATTCCAACTCACGCCAGGCATTGATATCTTTTCATTGATGGATAAGAGGTACACTTCTCGACAAATGTAATCTGTTTCGCTATTCTAAGTGGTTATTCTATTCTGGATAATGAAGAACTTGTCATTTTAAATTCTTGGGTTCGAGAAGTTTTTTATAACTTAAGTAAACCAATAAAAGCTTTTTCTATTCTTTTATTAACCGATTTATGTATCAGATTCCACTCGCCTCAATCATATCACCATATTCTCGTCTTTACATATGTCCAAAGGCAGTCGTTTGTGGAAAACATTCTTATAAGTGATACATTTACCACTTATACCATTTATAAAAGCTGGGTTTACATCTGCTATCATATTTGCAAAATTTATAGGTAGTTGATTTCTTTATCCCTTAGCCATAAATGATTTCGATCGTCATTGGAACTCATATGCAGGATCTTTATTAACTGTGGCAGCTTCACTTAAAATTGTATTTCCCTCCCAAAAATACAAGTTATTCTTCCTAATTCCTTTCATTACCACCAATGCTCCTCACACAATCTTCATTACACTTGCATCATTGGTAACCTTGAAGCTATTTGATTCAACTGCACCAACAGAGATAGCACTTTTTTTTTTTTCAAATCTAACATATATTGTACTTTTCTCAAATGTCTAGTTGTTCTATCATGCAACTTTAACTTAGTTGTACCCATCCCTTGAATTTTAGAGGTACTATCATTACCCATAAAAACTAAACAACTATCACCCTTATTAAAATTGCAGAACCAATCTTTATTGAGACACATATGATATTTACAACCTGAATTCGAGACCCATCCTTTAGATCGACATACTAATGATGAATAAGTTAGAACATAATCAAAATTTGTATCGTCTTCAGTGTGTGCTACATTCATACAAGCATTGTTCTTCTTCTTAGTCTTCGGATAGTCATTCTTTGAATTCCCTTGTAATGACAAAATGCGCATTCATCTTCTGTTAATATTTTTCTTTCTAAAGACTTTTCCCTCAACCGCAATCTACTAAATTGTTTCTCATTCAAATTCTTTTCTTGCATTTTAACTCTCTGACTGAGGATTACTAACTAGAGTCTTTTTTATTGTCTCATTCGAATGGAGTGTAGTTGAAACATCAAAAAAATTCAAAATCTCTTTTCCATAAAGCATAGTGGCCAATTGCTCATATACTCAAGAAGTGAATAAATAAGGAATAGAATTATATCCTCATCTTCAATCTTCCAGCTAGCATTTAACAAATCTACCATGATTCCATCAAATTTATTGAAATGCTCATTTATAGTTGTACTTTCTTTCATTCGGTGCATCTACAATTTCTTTTTCACACACAACCTATATGTGAATGACTTTGTTATATATTTAATTTCCTATTTAGACTAGATCAATGATGCAAATTTGGCATGCTTGGCGCTATTCATAATCACTTCTATTAAATACAATCTAGTTGTACTGCATGCTTGTAAGTTAAACTCTTCACAATCTTCATCTAATATATTTACTAGTCTTCCTTTAGGATCCAACAAAGCCTTGTGTAAATTCTACTATCTCAAGATGTCTCGGACTTGCATTTGTCATATGCAAAAATTAGTCTTGTCATTAAAAATTTTTATATCAAATTTTGTATTTGATATACACATAGTATATTGCCATATCAACAATCAAATCTGGTCACTAGCTAGATCTCGTCGCTACAAACTCACAATACACACAAACAAACCAAACAATCCTCGCTCTGATATCGAATTTGTTGTGTGCACTCATCTTTTGCTATTATCCTTCTTACTAAAAACTTCCCCTCACAAACTTCATCTAGTCCAAATTTTATTAATTTGACCATTTCTTAGGGTCCAAAAATTTCTACACAAACATCTATTATAATTTTAGTAATTTCAAAATTTATTTAGTTGTTTTTTAAGTAATTTTATTTTTTCTAATTGCATTAAAACGTCTTTAGGGTTTTAATTATAAATATACATGTTCAAAATGCTATGCATTGTTAATTTTTCAAGTTTAAATAACAATTTCTTTTATTGTTCTATTATAAAATTGGATCTAGTATTAACCTTGCTATTATCATCAATCACATAATTTGAGCCCAAATCCCTTCCAAGTTAGAGACTAGAACTCTAGTTTTGCATGGATCCAAGAAGATGAAAAGGGTTTGATCAGAATTGTCCAAAGCCTTCTTCTGGATGATATAGTCGATCGTAGTCATGGCAAAGTAAAGGCAATTTTTAGGGGTCTCACGAAGGCTTTAGAGTGGAGCTCAAAAGTAACAATGATGGTGGATATTTTTCTTTGATCAAGTAGATATCAAAAATAGATACTATTGCCTTGATTTTAGACATTTGTAGTTTGTTTTCCAATTCGTGTTTTTGTTATACAAATAGAGATGAAATGATGTTGGTCTAAAAATCGGCTACTGTTGCTATTAGGTGGAGATTTGGAGCTCTGTGGGATCATTTTGTGGTTCAAGGTATTAATGTAGATACTTTTTTGAAAATTATCAATATTGTTATAAATAATAATATTAAAATATTGAATGCCTTTGTAACCCCTTTAATATTTAGTATTTTGTAATATCTAAATCTCATAATGTCCAAATTAATGAGATTATTTAAATATTATTATAATGATTGATGTAAACCCCTATTCTAAAAAATTATATAAAATGGTCTTGTGTCTCATAAAAATATCAATGAAGAGAACAATTTTCTCTTGAAAATTTCTCTTCTCTCTAGTGTTCTTGATTTTTTTTCTTCTTTTCTTGAAAAAATTCTTGCATTTTCAATTTGTTCTAGTTTGATTTATAACACATTATCAGCATGATTTCACTCTTCAAGATTAACTTTGAAGACACAAGAGTTTAAAAAGAAAAAACTTGAATGTATATTTAATTTATGTGATTAAATATTTGAGTAGTACATTTTGTTTGCACATGTATGATTATTTATATATAATATTATTTACTATTAATTATATATAATATCATTGACTAAGAAAGTATGCTTTGTAGTTGTGTCTAGTACGATCTTCTACATAAAAAATCAACAGTAAAATAAATAAATTTATTTAATATTTTATCGATTGATTATGTATAGTACTATAAGTTTGGGTTGATTGTAGGTAAACCTTGTCCCGAGTAAAGCTAAACATTGAAAGGGAGATGAGTTATCTTATCATAAGAAGTCGGTTATTTTAACTAGACTCTATCTCACCACCCTTTCTTAGAGGTTGTCCTACCAATTCGTACAAATAATATATTTTGATTAAATATTAAGATGTAAACATATATGTAATTCGTATTATTTATTATTAACTAACATATATATATATATTACTTATCTATTTCATTAAAATATATTAAAAAATTGTTTTAAAAGTTACATTCTAATATATTTTATATATCTTGTGAAGCAACATGTCAAATCTTACGAAGTTAAAATTTGTGGTACTTGATATTTTAGGCAATAATTATTTATTATGAATTTTGGATGCTAAAATTCATCTTGATGCGATGAGTCTTGGAGATACTATCAAAGACGAAAATAATGAGTCCCTGCAAAATCGTGGCAAGGCAATGATTTCTTTCGTCACCATCTCCGTGAGGGATTAAAAATTGAGTACCTTATAATAAAAGATCCACTTGAATCGTGAAAATGTTTAAAAGAAAGATATAACTACCAAAAGACAGTAATTCTTCTAATGACTCATTATAATTGGATGCATCTTTGGTTACAAGACTTTAAAAGCATGAGTGATCCGTGGTATTTAGAATTAGCTATCAATTATTATTATGTGAAGAAAAAATCACTAATGATGATATATTAGAAAAAAAAACATTATCCACTTTTTATGCCTATAATTGGATGCATCTTCGGTTACAAGACTTTAAAAGCATGAGTGATCCGTGGTATTTAGAATTAGCTATCAATTATTATTATGTAAAGAAAAAATCACTAATGATGGTATGTTAGAAAAAAAAAACATTATCCACTTTTATGCCTTGAATGTGCTTCTGTAGCAACAGTATCGAGAGAAAGGATTTAAAAAATATTCAGAACTAATTTTTTGTCTTCTTATGGCTGAACAAAATAACGAGTTATTAATAAAAAATCATGAAGCTCGTTTGACTGGTTCTACTCCATTTTCTGAAGCAAATGTAGTAGCGTCAAATAAAACTAGACATAGAAAAAGTTATGGCTGTGTCCATGGTCGTAGACGCGGTTGAGGTCGACATATATATTATGGTGGTTATGAAAACTCTTTTCATCATAAAAATAATATCAACCACCAGAAGTGGGAAAATAATGAGAAGAAAGAAGAAAAAGAAAAAAAGAGTTTTAAAGAATTCTAAAAATATATGCTACAAATGTGGTATGAATGGATATTGGTCACGCACTTGTTTTAGTAAAAGCATCTTGTCGATCTTTATCAAGCATCATTAAAAGAAAAGGAAAAAAATGTGAAGACAAATTTTATTTTTTAAAATAATGACATTGACCAAAGTTTTCTTGACATGACACATTTAGATGTAGCTGATTTCTTTAAAAACTTAGAAGGAAGATGTGATTGAATGAAGATGAATTTTGAGCTTTTATTTTCGTTTGATTATATGTATCACTTTTTATATGTTTGTTTTCAATGTGTGTTACTTTTGTGTGTTTAATTTGATGTAATTTTCTCGCATATATATATATATATATATACATAAGTATTTCTCACGGATATTTATTTTATTTTAATGAAGAAAACATAGATGTTGATGATCAAAATTTAGCTTGAATCAAGATCAAAGATGAAGATATTTGTTGTGTAGATAGTGCTACAACACATACCATACTTACAAATAAAAAATATTTTCTTATTTGCTTACGTAAAAAACTAATGTTAACATAATATCTGGTAGTACAAAAATTATTGAAGGCTCCATAAGAACTAAATTATTATTACCTGAAGGAATAAAGGTTATTACAAACGATGCACTACTCTCCACTAAGTCTCGAATAAACTTGTTAAGTTTTAAAGATATTAGGAAAAATAGATCTCATATCGAGATAATTAATGAAGAAAATATTGAATACCTTTATATTATAAGTGTGGTATCAGGTAAGAAACATTTCTTAGAAAAATTACCTACTTTTTCTTCTAGTTTATATTGTACGAATATTACAATAATTGAGATAAATGCTATAGTAAACTAGAAGTTTATTGATCTAAATATTTTTAGTATTTAACATTATTGGTTAGGACATCTCGGTTTTATAATGATGCAAAAAATCATTGAGAATTAATTCACATAGACATTTACTTAAAAACTAGAAGATTCTTAACTCTAGTGAATTTTTATGTGTTGTATGCTCTCAAGGAAATTTTATTATTAGACCATCGCCAACTAAGGTTAGAATTGAGTCTCTTGCATTTTTGCAATACATACAAGTTGACATATGTGGACCCATTTAGATATTTTATGATTTTAATTGATGCATCTACAAGATAGTCACACGTGTCTTTATTATCAACTTGTAACCTGTTGATTACGAGGTTGTTTGCTCAAATAATATGGTTAAAAGGTCAATTTTCATATTGTCTAGTCAAGAAAATATGTCTTAATAATGCTAGTAAGTTTACATCTCAAGCTTTTAATGATTATTGCATGTCAGTTGGAATTATTGTTGAACATCCTATTGCTTATGTTCATACATAAAATGGTTTAGCAGAATCATTTATTAAGTGCCTCCAATTAATAGCTAGACCATTAATTATGAGGGCAAAATTCTTTGTTTCAGTATGAGGACATGCTATTTTATATGCAATAGCTCTTATATGCAGTAGGCTATTGAATTATTATAAATTCTCCCTTTTGCAATTGGCTTATGGTCAGGAGCCAAATATTTTCCATTTAAGAATTTTTGGATGTACGGTATATGTTCAAATTGCTCCACCACAATTCAATAAGATGGGTCCTCAAAGGAGGTTTAGGTATATATGTTGGATATGATTCTCCATTGTTAATGAAGTATCTTGAACCAGTGACTAGAGATATTTTTACAGCACGGTTTGTTGACTGTCATTTTGATGAGATAGTTTATCCACATTCGGGGGAGATAATAAATAGTTGGAAAAAGAAATAGATTGAAATGCTTTGTCATTATCTCAATTTGATTCTCGAAAAAAACAATGTGAACATGAAGTTCAAAGGATAATTCATTAGCAAAATATTGCAAATAGATTGTCAGATGCATTTATTGAGCTTAAAAGAGTAACTAAATCTCATATGCTAGCTATTAAGACTCTAACTCATATTGAAGTTCCTTAAGGACAACTTGTTGCAAATGAATTTAGGATACGCTTGAAGTGTAATAGACCAATTGGTTCTAAAGATAAAAATCCTCCAAAAAGAAAAGGAGCAACTGATAAGGATGTCCAAATGGAGGAGGTAGATACTCTTGAAGAGATTAGTGGCGTAACTAATAATGAAACCCCAAAAGAGGTATATATATCTGAAAATAATGAAGAAATGTTAATTAGTTATGTCACCACGGGGATGAGATGAAATCGAAAAGAAAAGGTTGTTGATGATATCTTTGCATATAAAGTAGTGCTTGATGTTTTGAATGAAAATGAGGATCTTGAACCTAAAAATATTGAAGAATGTTGTAAAAGACATGACTGACAAAAAAGAAAAGATGCAATCGAAGCAGAGTTAGACTCATTCACAAAATGAAACGTTTTTGGACCTATAGTCCAAATGCTTGAAGGTGCGACCCTTGTAGGGTAAAAATGGATTTTTGTGCAAAAATGAAATGAGAACAATGAAGTCGTAAGATATAAAATGTGACTTGTTGCATAAGGTTTTATCCAAAGACCAGGTATTGATTATGAGGAGACATATTCTCTTGTGGTCGGTGCAATTACATTTAAATATCTTATGAGCTTGACAATCCAAGAAAAAAACTTGAAATGCATCTAATGGATGTAGTAACAACCTACTTATATGGATCTCTTGATAGTGATATTTATATGAAAACCCCAGAAGGATTTCCAATGCCTACAACATCTAACTCAAATTCTCAAAAGAATTTATTCAATAAAGTTACAAAGATCTTTGTATGGAGTAAAACTATCTGGACAAATGTGGTATAATCGTCTTAGTGAGTATTTATCTAAAGAAGGTTATAAGAATGATCTAATTTGTCCATGTGTTTTCATCAAGATAACTAGATCCACATTTATTATAATTGTTGTATATGTTGATGATTTGAACATTATTGGGAGTTTTGAAGAACTTCTAAAAGTAGTAGATTATCTAAAGAAAGAATTTAAAATGAAAGATCTTGGTAAGACTAAGTTTTTTCTTAGCTTACAGATCGAACATTTATCAAGTGAAATTCATATTCATCAATCAACTTATATAGAAAAGATCTTGAAACGATTTTACATAGATAAAGCTCATCCATTGAGTATTCCAACAGTTGTTCATTCACTTGATGTGAATAAATATCATTTTTGGCCTCGAGAAGATGTGACGACCCATAATTTGATGTACAAAAATTATCGGGTCTAATGTATGAATTTTCTGAAATTTTAGTGGAAATGTATGAATTTTTCTCAATTTTTTCCAATTTTGAATTTATTATTGAAGAAAATTAGAGTAATTGGAAAAAATT
>JAJIYU010014287.1:0-13304 GCA_030144865.1 Tinospora cordifolia
CGTCACCTGTACGCCTAACCGTCGGGTTTCTCCCGCTCGAGTGGATTTATGTGTTTTTAACATTAAAAGTGTTTTTAAGTGGAAGGTGCACAATTGCATAGTGGATTTAACATTCATTAACGGTTGCATTCATTCGCATTATTATTATTGTGCATTCATACATTGCTTTTCTA
Source organism: Tinospora cordifolia (assembly GCA_030144865.1). Classification (NCBI taxonomy): domain Eukaryota; kingdom Viridiplantae; phylum Streptophyta; class Magnoliopsida; order Ranunculales; family Menispermaceae; genus Tinospora; species Tinospora cordifolia. The sequence goes on from JAJIYU010014287.1 coordinate 174, forward strand.
GAATACTTGTTCTAAGTTATAGATTAGGTTACATTACTCACTGAGCCATTGTGGATAAAATTGGCTCACTACTCTAACATTTCAGGTTCTTCTTCTGCAAATAAGGGGAAAAAGGTAGTCATTGCATGAAGTGCACCACGTTTACCTCGGTAGGTTTCCTCACGTGGTTTACTATTTTGAGAGTTAGTATAGTGTATAAGAAGTGAGAAAAATATTGTAGATATTTTGACTCAAACATTCCGCTACTGCTACATTTAGGACAGTGTATATATAATTAACTATTTTATAAAAAAATTTCTACTGTACTTATTTGTTCTAGTTGTTTTCACATTTATTAAGATTACTCTAATAGTGTTATATATGGTATTGTGAATAGGCTTAACAGTGTTTTTGACAAGCTCAGTTTGGAAATGAGTTTGTCGGAACACCGTGTAGGTCGGTTCATCTTTCTCTCTAGGGAAGGGGTCCCGACACATATATTCTTGTATGTTTTCTGCATATATATTTTTTTTATATATTCTTGTATATTTTCTATCGTATTGAGTTCTTATATATAAACTCACCAAAAGCCTAAAAAATTTTTCCCCCTTACTTATTTCTTCCATATATTCTTGTATATTTTCTGCATGTTGAGTTCTTGTATATAAACTCACCAAAATCCTAAGTATTTTCTTCTCCTTACTTATTTCTTCCCTGTATTCTTGTATATTTCTTATATATTTTTATATATTTTTTATATATTCTTATATATGTTCGTATATTCTTATATGTTTTTTATATATGCTTATATATTTTTTATATATTCTTGTATGAAAATTTTCATATACTGTTGTATATTTTTTGTATATGCTTGTATATTTTTTGTATATTCTAATATATTTTCTGCAGTATTGAGTTCTTATATATAAACTCACCAAAATCCTAACTATTTTTTTCCTCCTTACTTATTTGTTCCATATTTTTTTTGTATATTTTTATATTTTTTTTTGTAAATTCTTGTATATTTTCACATATTCGTATATATTTTCTGTATATTCTTATATATTTTCTATATATTCTTGTATATTTTTCGCCGTGTTGAGTTCTTATATATAAACTCATCAAAATCCTAATCATTTTTTCCTTCTTACTTATTTCTTCAATATATTATTGAATATTTCTTCTATATTCTTATATATTTTTTCATATATTCTTATTTATTTTCATATATTCTCATATATTTTCTATAGATTCTTATATATTCTTGTATATTTTTTAAAATAGCGATATTTTCTGTAATTTTCTCAAAAAAAAATATTAATAAAAAACCTATTGGTAAAGTTTAAAATTATCGATGGATTGCTGACAGATTTTTCACGTTATAATTCCAAAACGGCTGCTACTCCATCGACGATTTACTACAGATTCCTCAAGCAAGGACCGTGAAAACCAATTTCGAGCTAATTAAAGAGAAAGTAAAAGATGTAAGAAATGGGTAAAATACTCTTTGGAGCCTATTTGACACATGGGATTGGGATAACATTATACAACTTTTACACTGCAGTTTCATATTTAGAAATAAAATTGGATGACACAATTAACTTTTAATTGTGTCATATTGGAACCAATCTTTGGAACCAAAATAATATTCGATGGCATAACTTTTAATTCCATATCTTAAAATTTTTTTTTATAAAACTATATTGTAGTTAAGATTATTTATTTTTATTAAAAATTAAAATAGTAAGGTTACATAAAATTTATAAATGAAAAGAAAATAAGTTTTAAAAATAAAAAAAATAAGTTTTTTATATCTAACATTAATTTTATCCTTATTTTTTATATCTAACATCAAACATAAAATGACATTAACTTTATTCTTATATATATATATGACGAACAGAGAATAATTTTATTCTTTTTTATTTTATCTAATCGAATTCTATTCTATAAAAATAATTATCAACAAACGAACTCAGTCTCTACTCAACCAAATAGCTCTAGTCCAGCAAACTTAATGACTTCAATTGACTACTTTTCATATATTCAGTAATTCACATTACGGTAAGTAATTCATTGTTTTCAACTAACTTCACGTGACTACTTCTTCATTTAGTACTACAATCAACTGGATACAATCAAAATGAAAAGTTAACTTGTAAGTCTACGTATTCTACAATTCTTAAGAAAATGAGTAATTTAGGATTTATAGCCAGAAAACCATGTTTTTGTGAAAGAGGTAGAAAACGTCAAGAGAAGTAACACCTATGCTACTAATCGAATTGGCATTATAGAATAGGCTAATGGTTTGGACATACAAGCGTATGGGGACACTACTCTGATCATATGCTTCAACCACGACAAACTATACGGGGGCTTATAATTACCATTAGAATTCAGAATTTAGTTAATGGGAAGTCTAGATTACTCCAAACTTTATTTCCACAGCACGGATTCTCTCATCCACTTGTATTTGTTGATTATACACACTTAGGGAATAAATTAAAGTTGCATTTGTGTATCTCTAACGCTTCAACCTAATAATTTTGGCATCGGAAAAATGTCCATTTTAGGGAGATGCTTAAATGACTTATGTAGAAGCATTTTTTTTTTTATGGAACTATAGGATTCATGACCATAAAATGAAGAGATATATGCCTTAAGATATGGATCATTCTTTCATTCCAAACTATTTGATTACTTGTTCTTGAATCTTTACTACATTTCATTGTCAAGCATGGCAGAGTAATCATAAAAGACAAAATGTAATTAAAGAGAATTCTTTACATACAAAGCGGAGGAGACAGGATGGGCTTATAATCATATTATCAGATAATGATCAATGAAGATATCTTGTAGTTTAATGAGCCTAAAGACGAATACATTACGAGAGAAACCCCACACCTAAAGCAAAGGATATATGCACAACTAGTGAAAGTGTCCCATAAAGAGTAAAGAAGAGACTTGAGATAGAAGCAAACCGAAGGCCTCAGCACAAATGTAACTGCCTAAGCTCAAGCTAGTGCAATTCCTTAGTGTATCTGCGCCGTATACTCTGCTCAACTCATGCTTTACTTTTTATTTACTATCTATATTGAACGTAGCTCCCTACAAGCCAATTTATTTTTTATTGGCAATTTCAATTTTGATCACATTATTATTATGCAATCTGATTAAGTTCAAATTCCATGTTAGAAATTATAAATACCCTCAACATAAATGGGTATTATTATTAAGTTAACGTGCATCCAAACAATACTAATTAATTGTTATAAGCGTATATAATTACTGGGAGATCTGGTATGCTCGTCAATTACAGTGAGAAGCAAGTTCATAGTCTGCCATTTGGCAAGAAGGGAATGTAGGGGTTGCTTTGCATATTGGGAAGAGAACATATCGTTCTTTTTCCTCACCCAAAAAAGAAAGAAAAAAACTTTTATTTTCTTTTGTAACGGCTTTAAATTTGAGGTTTACTCCATGGAAGAGAAGCAATTACCAACTGCTAAAGATGTTCACTCACTTGATGAGTTTCTTCACCTTTCTGGTCTTCTTCCACCTCTTCGTCTCCCCATCCTTTACTGGTAATCTTCTCCCACCCCTCCCTCTTTGCTTCATTGTCATACATTTAGCAAATCTAAGTAACTATTTAATCTCATTTGAGTACTTGTTCGCTAACTACTAATCTGTTTGTTTTGGGTGGTGATCATGCAGATGGCATTCAACTCATACTGGTAAACAACTGCAAAGAGAGCGTATGGCCCGGCATTCTTGGAACCGTGGGATATTCAGCACCAAGAGATGGCGGTTTTCATCTCAACTTTGGGGATGAAGTTGTCCTTGACGTTCCTGATAAATGGTCAGGTAGGATATGGGGCCGACAAGGCTGTCAATTTGACAGCAATGGGAAGGGTACTTGTGCCACTGGCGACTGTGGAGGCTTATTACACTGCAAGAATGCAGCCGGAGCACCACCAGCCACGGTGGTGGAGATGACACTTGGGACCTCCAAATCACCTCTCCATTATTATGATGTCAGCCTTGTCGATGGCTTCAACCTTCCCGTCTCAATGTCCCCATTGGGAGGAGGAGTTGGGTGTGGCATTGCTGCCTGTGAACTTGACTTGAATATATGCTGCCCATCAGCACTGGAAGTGAAGAGAGGAGGAAAAGTTGTTGGGTGCAAGAGCGCTTGCTTGGCAATGCAATCTGCTAAGTATTGTTGCACTGGTGACTATGCTAGCCCCAAGACTTGCAAGCCCACCATATTTGCTCATCTTTTCAAGGCTATATGTCCAAAGGCTTATAGTTACGCTTATGATGATTCTTCCAGCCTTAACAAATGCAGGGCTCCTCGGTACGTCATCACTTTCTGCCCTCCTAAGCGAGCACATTAGAGAATGCATGGTGGTGCTTGTGCTCAATTTGGTGGAGCTCTTTAAACCTGCCTGAAGTTGGGAGTTGAGATCAGAGATATATGTTTAACTACCTTGTGCTTGAAGTTATAGTTACCTTCTGCTTGATTAGTATCATACTCATCTTGCCTCTGCTGATGAGGGCTCCTAGATTGTTTCTTTTCTGGCTTTCTTGTGCATGGCTTTGAGATTTTGTATCTAGTAATCAATATCAACATGATATATAAGCAATGTTAATTATTGTCTATACGAGCAGGAACTAGTTCCCATTTAATTAGCATGAATGGCGTGTCGTTTTCCTTGTTAATTCCTTAAGTCATTTTCCAGGAAAAAAATCATTTAAAGTTGTAAGAAATAACAAAAAACTTCAGCAGATAAAATAATAATAATAATAATAATAACAGCAATAATAATAGGCCTTACCAGCAGAGGAATGATTTTGTAGCTCCTCTGTTGTTTTCTTAATTTTTTTTAACTTGCTGCAACCATTTGCAGGTTTCTTTGAATTCCAAACTGCTACAGCCGCCATTATTTTTTTTTGTCAAATTGTCCCTCTTTTTGATGCCAAGATAAAAGTGGGTTCAGCTACACAAACAAATGAGTTGGAAGTCCGAAACAAGTATTACAATGGCTATTAAAGCCATGGTGCCTGGATGAGCATGACGTTAGATCTTCACAAAAAATGGAAAGTTGTGCATGCCTCAAACATTCTTGGGATGATGATTACTAGCAATTAGGATGAACCATGGCGTAGCAAGAGATGTATTTGCAAATATGCACTACCTTAAAATGGCATTCACGGATATGCCAAGCTTATGTGATATTACCACAACCGAAATTGGGCTGGACAGATATACTTAGGCCTGGTCACTATATTTCCAAAAATGCAGGTATTGGCCAGCCACGCCAACTGAACTCAAATAAATTGCCCTGTCGTCAGGCTTTTATCTCCCTACTTTAGTTGTGCATACCATAATTGTACTTCCTATATTGTAGAAATGCCATTGAAGTTTGCTCAGTTGAAGTGAGCTCTGAGCAAAGTAGCTGAAAGCCTCCTCAAGTTTCTTATCTGCAGTGATAGGAATGGACCAAAATCCTTTTCTGCCAATGCACAAGGGGGTGATGCAAGCTTTGCACTTGAACTGTTATCCTCCTTGCTCCAAACCTGATCAAGTACTATGTCCGAGTCCATGTTCAGATACCGGCTCTATTACCATAGTTATGCAAGACAATGATGTCACAGGGTTATGGATTCAGCATGGCGCAGAATGGGTACCCAATGCTCTAGTCATTAACATAGATGGCATCATAGAGGTAATTCGAGACTTCGTTAGATAGTCATTGAGTAGGAAAATGGAGGGAAAAACACTTGCAGATGTTGCAATGATGTGACAACAAAATGAAGATCTTCAACTTATATCATCATGTCTAGTGTCATACCTGGTGTGCAATGTCTGGGAAAAAAAATTGCTGGTATGCCGTTTATGTTTGGCAAAGTCTTCTAGTGGTGTTTTCATTTGTATTTAGATTTTCTGTAAGAGTTCAGATATTATATTCATGGTAAGGAGTTGATGTGATGTCTCCAGACCTAAAACAAAGTGAATTCCCCAGCAAGAATATGTCAAATAAATGGATAACAGACACTCGAGGACTTAAAGAGCTAACCATGCCAATATGACATTTTCAAAGGCACCAACACCCATGAAATAGAAATGTAACTAACAGGCCTTAGAAATAGGAGACTTTGTTGCTTCTGTGTGTGCCCGAGTTTGTCCTCTTACCATGCGTGCCAACTATCACTGAAATATCCCTCCAATTGTGATGAACAAAATCTATAAGCAGTTTCCTCATTTCCTGTCTATGTGTCCGAAGAAGATCTAAAACATCAAAAGATAAAAGACTCCAATAGAAATAAAATAAAAGCAAATCGATTATATCTCATTTCATTTGTTAGAAAGCAATTGTATAGAACCAGCCGATAAAGAACAATTTTCAAATCCACTCCCAGATTATATTTGGAGTTAAAACTAATATTATTATTTACCATCAGATGATAGCTGATTCCATGATGAATGTATCATGAGAATCGCTGCAAGCAGATAATCTTGTTATCATAGTCACTCCGTGTTTTCTTTTCAATTTAACGTAACAATATTGTCTGTTTATCCAAGTACCGAGGATAAGCCTAGAGGATGATGACAAGGATGCCTTTTCCCGACAAATGGAAGTATGTTTAGAATATAAGAGTTGAAGATGCTCTCACAATTTGCTTGAGCAAGAGAAAAGGAGCGTTTGAACCTTTATACTTAGGAATTACCATTGCATATGCAGCAGTGTCCAAAAAAAAAAAAACTAGGCAAAACTCATCCAGCTCTGCCAAGGAATCATTTTCAAGAATCAAAATCCTCAATAACTACCACAATTTGAGATTCCTAACCAGCTGTTGTTTGGTCACTCTGTGATTGTTTGTAGACATGATTTTCCTATATAAACATGACCACCTCCTCATGATCTATTATTTCATCAGAATAAGCATGGTTTTAGAGGTTGAAAGTGAGGAAGCACCAAACTGGGAACCATCCATATTAGTGGATAACATTCAGGAAATGGTGAGGAGGAATTCTTCTTCCATTCCTGAAAAATACACAAGGAACCCTGAAGATCGACCATATTGTACTAGTCTTTTTCGTGATCTTTCCAACGATATCCCTGTAACTGATCTATCCTTGCTTTCTGATGGGAATGAAGAAGCGCTCAAGAAGTGTGATTTGGCTTGCACTCAATGGGGCTTTTTTCAGGCATGTGCTACTCTGATTGCCCTTTTGTCACTCTTAGTGAACCATGAAAATTGAAGTTACTGGCCAGATGGTTCAATAGCTAAAATAATACAAACATCTGAAAACTTGTTTAACATATACTATCAGGTAATAAACCACGGGGTAGCAGTGGAGGTACTTCAAGGGATGAAGGATGCTGTCGCCAAGTTCTTCAAGCTTCCATTTGAATAGAAGAACAAATACAAAATGCCTTCATATGACATTCAAGCACATTGCCAACTTTATGTGGTATCTCCAGAGTAGAAACTTGACTGGCCAGATGTACTAATTATGGTGGTTTATCCTAGACATTTTTGGTAATAAAAGTACTGGACCAGCACACTACCTAAACTCAAGCATATTTAAATGCCTTTCCCTCAGGTTCATCTCTCCGTTTGTCTATTTTTCTTATTCTTTTCTCTTTCTTTCTTTTTGTTTTTTTTTTTTTTTAAGGGAAAAAAGGTCGCCCAGCTTTCTTTTGTTTTCTTTCTTGCAGAGATGCTATTGACGCTTATTCAACTGAAGTGAATGAAGCAGCCAAAAGGCTCCTGAGTTTCTTGTCCTCGATGATGGGAATGGACCAATACACTCTGCTAAGAATGCACAATGAGGTGATGCAAGTCCTGTGCTTGAACTATTACCCTCCTTGCTCCAAACTTGATCAGGTTCTAGGTGTGAGCCCACATTCAGATACCGGCTCCATTACCATACTCATGCAAGATGATGATGTCACAGGACTACAGAGATTCGTCAAGGTGGAGAATGGTTATCAGTAAAGCCAATACCTCATGCTCTAGTGGTATACATAGGAGACCTTTTGGAGGTATATCTCAAGCTAAATACTATGTTCTTATCTTCTTAGTTTTTTCCTAAAACTCTTCAGAAAGCAATTGGTCAACATGGTGGCCAGCTGGAAACTTGTTCAGCTAGCCAGGAAGGAAAAAACAGAATTAAGTTCTTTCCTAATGAATATTGTAATGTGCATGAGTAAGAGAATAAATAGTATAATTGAGATCCTACAATTGTTAACGCAACAGATATGGAGCAATGACAAGTACATAAGCATTGAGCACAGAGCTGTGACAAATGACTTGAATCCACGAATTTCTAGTGCATCGTTCATATGGCCATATGATGATGTGGTAGTTGAGCCATTGGAACATATGGTATATAGTCAACAGCCCCATAAAAGGTACAAGAAGATCAGATATGAAGATTTCCTTAGGCAGGCAATGAGTAGGAAAATGGAAGGAAAAAGCACACACAGATGTCGTGAAAATCTGAGAGCTTACCGAACAGTTTCATATTCATACCGCCATGTACAATTTTATCTGGTCTGCACCATTTAGGGATTTCTTAAGTATTTCAATCTTTTTTTTTCAGTAAAGTCTTCTTTATGTTCTATTTGTATTATAACTGTGGGTAAGAACCAAATTCTACGTTCAAGCCTAAAACTGACGCCTTATGAAATGCTTGATCGGTGGTCTAGTATGGTTAACATTCAAAATAAGTGTTTGCTCTTGAAAATAGATTAAAATACTGTATGTTCTTCTGTAAAAAGGGAGGTACCAAAAATTCTCCCCACAATCAGGATCATTGGATGCTAAAATTCTTTGTAACAACCCACTGCTAGATCTTGTAAAAGCATGAATAAAAAACAGATCAATTTTGTAGTCAATTTTATGGGAAAAAGAAAAAATACCACAAGCCTGAGCAATACATGACACCATGGGCATTGATCCACCCTCTGGGAGGTTATTCAATGATTTAGCAAAGGGCACTCACATTGTAGGAATATTGACCAGAGGGCCAAAAATATCACAGGAAAATTTCATGACAGTATCATAGATAGGGATTTTACCAGCTTAGATATGATGAAGCTAAACAACTTAGGAGATTTCCTTGGTTGAACCCAGACATCAATCTGTCCACTACTCCCTTTATGTATTCTGTGGGGCATCTAACATGTGTCCGACCCTGCACACACATGCTACATCTGTCAACATGCTCTTGGTAGGTATTACATGGGCTTCTCAGAAAAATTATAGGTGTGGATATCAGATATTAGGAAATGTTGGCCATAGAATTTGGCATCCAACCGTCTTTTTATCTGAAAGAGTTCATAGTATATGTAATTTTGCCACAAATTCACTGCCTAAAAGACAATTACCTGAATTTCATGCCACTTAGCATGAGACTTGCATAACTGCAACAAAGCAATCCACCTCATTCATAAATAAATTTCATTTTTTAAACCCATTTCAAAGAGTTTTTTTTTCTTTTTTTAAACACATTCTGTGACACACAATGTTCTTCTACCACTATATATGCTAATTTAACATGTAACGTGCAGTCTAGATACCTCTCATCGCTGCAAGGTATATGTCCTTGACTCCATTGTTGAGCCTTGTTGAACACAACCATCCACTTCCACAACACAAATATATAAGACAAATCATTCATAAGCAGCATATAATCTGCTTCTCATATCTAATAATCTAGGGCGAGAAAAAAAAAAAAAAAAAAAAAAAAAAGATAACAAAAGATAAGGGCACAAGCATTGTGAAGGTAAAGAACACTGCAGCTGGGATTGATTTTGAATTTCAACGCAAGTGCCTCTCCCCTGGCTCCAAATGGTGAGCAAAGATGTGTATCAGCCTAAATGAGCTCAAGATCGGCAATGTCTGGGCCGATGCATTTATCATGCATATTTTTGTTGCCTTCACAGTTTATAAAACTTATAGTAATAGACACCATAATAAGAACATGCACTCGTGCAACTCATCTCCATCTAGGCAGTAGACATGTGCTTGGCTATCATTAATGACAGCCTCATTTCAGAAAATTTAAATTTACATGACCATTCACAGCAGACCACAGCAAGTACACAATTGAACTCACCCAGTTGGATGAGCAGCATCAATACTAAAATTACTGTCCCTGAAATAAACAGTTACTCCAACTTAGAAACCACTCTAAGATTGAAAGAACATCATGAAAAAAAAATGAGCATTCAAATGACTCCCCATTGTAGCCAATAAACAGGAAAAGTAACAAGTTCAAACAGATAAAGGTTTCTACTGAGAAGGCTCATGATAGATAAAGGAAGACGTGAAATGGCTATGAAGCTCTTTTCTTACTCTGCATTATTTTTTTTCCCTAATTTGTGGCTTATTATTTATCTTCTGCATTGTATCAGATAAACCAACAAACTGATACTGATAGAAACAAGATTCATGCTTTAGTAGTGACGCAGCATGTTGAAGTTGAGGCATGTCTGATTCCAACAGCAATTCATGAGCATAACTTGCCTTAAGCACTTTCACCATCAAGAATAGCATTTTCTGGAAATTGTTATTTTCCTTACGTTGAACATACTTAATTGACATCAGCAATGGCCCTCCATCATTAAATAGGAAATGAGGAAATGCATAAGAACACCTGTGATTACTTTATGATTAAGGGTACAATAGACTGAAGTTTCAATGCCATGTCAAACTATTATGACCACTTGTCTGAAAATAAAATAACCCAATTCAGTTTAAGCAAATAGGAACCTGTCACTGATGGTAATTTCCTTTCAATTTGTTGTCTGTCCATGAAAATATTTTATTCCAATATTGACTTTTGAGGTAAAATGTAAGGAGCCAAGGTAAAACTAGTTTACAGAGACATTCGAAAAATAAAAAATAAAAATTCTTTTTTGGCTAATAATACAACGAACTCCTAGAAACACAGAACCCTGCCAATGGGCTTTTATCCGACCAGGGAACAGCATTAAGAATAAGAATAAGAACCATAAGAACAAATGAGAAATTTTCTTTCTTCGACATTAATAACCTAACCTCCACAAAAAAAATGAAAGTTCACGAATTTTATTTATTATTCGGAGCAACATGAGAGTGTGATACAAATGAACCGAACTTACTACCAGACAAATCTCTCTGTTGCTGCTCCATGTACATATTGTAGTGATTTGGATCAAAACCATGATAAGCAGACGGATTTGCAGCAGGATTAACAACAGGAATTCCCATATGACCATGTCCGTGACCATGGGGCACTCCTAGAACAGGCATGTGCATCATCGACGGCATTGGAAGCGGCATATGCCCTTGCCCACTCTGATCCTGTAGGCTCTGCGGAACAGGGGTTGACGCAAAGAGATGGTCCGAAGAAGAAGGCCCTTCATTCGACAATCCCTGCATCCTCTTCAGATACAAGCGATACTTCTGCAGATGGCTCGCGACGTTTTCTCTAGTTAGGCCTTCGACATTCATCAGCTGCATAATTGTCTTAGGCACAGCGTGCTTAATCCCCAAATGTGCCACGACATCAACAAATCGCTTGTGAAGTTGCGGGGTCCAAACCAATCGCGGCCGTTTCAAGGTCCGTGCTGATTGATCATCATTCAAACTCTCTACCGGCATACCGGAATTAGCCTCCTCTGAACTGTCCAATCTCCGTAATTTCCGAGATTCTGAGCCATCTTTGTTCGAACTTCCAGGTTCAACTTCAGGCTCATGCTCGTCTTCTTCAACAACCACAGGATCCCGACTCCGATCTTCTGCGAAAGACGGTAACGACTTGAGATTACTAGACGAAAACACTTGGCTTTGCTTACGAAGACTGGACAAAGTGGATTGAGAAGCGCGATTCACATCGTTCATGTTTCGATGAGGCTCCGGCGTGATGCTAAAAGCCGAAGCAAGCTCCGGCGGTATCAGAGACGTCGATAAAGGCGTGAGGTCCTCGGCGCTGGGTAATCCGACCTCCCAGTCCAGAACTCTTTCCTCATCGTCTCCTAAGGAAGCACGTGCTTCGTAATCGCTGGTCCGAACCACTTCCCCCATTCGTAATCTCTATTTCTTTTTTCCCAAATCAAATCACAAAGTAATTGAGGTTATCAGGAGACAAAAGTGAGACAGAAGAGAGAAGAGGAAGAATTGGAGAAAAAAAATAATTAGGGCAAGATGAAAAGAGGAAAGATTCAAACTCTATCCGTAATTAACGTGGAAGGACAAGAAGAAGAAGAAGAAACGATCTAGGGTAACAAGGGAGGAGGAGGAGGAGGAGGAGAAGGTGGAAGATATTTCGGTGTGAAGAGAAGAAAGCTTGGGAAGATTCGCAATTGGGCAATAAAAACCTTTTCTTTTTTGCTCTTTATGCAGCGAAAGCCCAGAAAAGTGCAATATCTGATTCCTGTCCACTGCTTACGTGGACGACTTAGCTAGATATTTTTGATTCGCACTTTTTCTCTCACTTGGTTTTTTCCGGTAATTTTCACCTCCTCTCGACCCATTTTTGCACCGCCTTTCACGTGGCACTACACAGCATGGGGAACGCCACTCGCATTGCTATTATTATAATATATATATATATATATGGATGACTTTGTAGATATCCAAATTGATTTTTTTCTTTTTTTTTTTTTTTGAGAATATCCAAATCATGTTTTTTCAATTTTTAGGACTAGCTTTTTATAAGTTATCAGCTTAATCATTATTTTTGTCGCATTTTGAATTATAAACACATGTCCTGTTAAAAATTTATTTATAATAAAGTTTTAATTTCCAAGCAAATGTATCAACCTCCTCAAAATCCTTATCTCGTACCAACACACCAACTATATTAATTTTTTTTTTATAACCACCAATTTTAATTAGAAGGGTTTTTTTAAATAATTTCATTTATATGTATAATTATTTTTATTTAAAAAATACTTATACGATTTCAAAAAGTTTTGAGAGTAGAGTGAGAAAAGCTCGCATAAAATATACCAAAAAATTACAAGTCTACATACTCATTTTGTTAATAAAATAGCTTTTTTTATTGTGTGGTTGTTAAAATGAATTTGAAGTCTACAATATCAAATATTGTATCTACATGATATAGAAAGCAATCTTCTTCAACAAAGATAAACA
>JAJIYU010014288.1:0-13303 GCA_030144865.1 Tinospora cordifolia
CTTATTTTTCTTGTTTTTAAATGTAGGGAAGGTGCCAACAACTTGATTGCAAGTAATTTTCTTTACTTGAAAGAGCTTTTCTAGCTTATTTCTTTATGCCATTCCAATGGCATTTTGTAAGCAGTTTTTCAACTCGTTCAGATAGCAATGGTGCTTTACGTCTCTTATTGCTCGAAAAGAGTATCATTTTAAGGACAAATTTGACTTTCTATCACATCTTAACAAGATCATGTTCATGACATTCAAGGTACCTTCTGTTGGTCTCTATGCACCCTTTAGCAAATAATGAAATGGGTTAACAAAGTGTTTTTTTTTCTTTTATATTGTAGACAAAGGGTCAACAACTTATTAAAAACATATTTTTTTAGCTTATAAAAACTTTTTATTGCTTAGTTCCTCAATTAAAAGGGTGTAGTTTTTAAGGGAAAGTACTAATTTTATAAGGAATTCACATTTTATTTTATTCTTAACCATCTATGAACATATGAAACTCCAAATAGCAACTTTTAGCTTCATTACTCTCACAAACGACCAAACAAATTGAGAAAGTAATATTCAATATTTTTTCGTAGAAAAACAATCGATAGCCCATTTAGAATAAATTTCTTTCTTTGATATGAGTTTCTATTGGTTATTGCTTCATTTAGGATGATGACTCATAATTATTTAAGGGTATTTTCTAACTCATTTAACTACCAATGGTAGTTTGGGACCCTAGTGTAACACACCAAACCCCTGAGTTTTTATTTGGATTTAACCACAAGGTGTGTTACATTACAAGTGTACAACTCGACTTCTTATTCCTTTTATCCCACACCTCATAGAAATTTAAGAGTACTTAACCAAAAATTTATACACAAATTTCAATAAGACAATTACACAAGAGATAAAAAAAAATTTTTCAAATCTTTATTGATTTAATAAAAGAGAGTACATAACTCAAACTAATAAAAGAAATTAAATTTGGCAGAAGTCTTACATTTCTGATATTCAAAATTTGGACTACATGCCCTTACATTCAAATATATAAACTTTCTAAAATTATAAGCTATCTAATATCAAAGTCTTCCGTAATTCAAATCCTTAAAAATTAAAAGAGGAAGGGTGAGCACATAACCTAGTAGATCTTTTTCAAACAACCAAATTACTAATTTACGCTAACAACACATTCAAATTCAAGCACTTGTAAAACATCAGGCGTTTCAAACATTATTTTGTTAATAGTTGTAGATTAGACTGAAAGGGTTTCAAGGACCTTGATGTTCTTATCAAAATATCTCCTTGGAATGAAAGGACATTTCTTTTGTAATATTCATTGTACTTAGGGTCTCACCCATATTCCAAGTATTTTGGACAAAAACCATGTGAACCAATCACAAGTAAAGAACACCCACAGTGACCGTCATGTTAACTTTGACAGTACATGGTTCTTGATCGCAAAATCTTTTATTTAATCTCATACTCGTGAATCATAAATAAAATAAATTCAGCATGTTTAACACACAAACATTCAAAGCATGAAAATAAGCACATAGCATCCATTATACTTTAAAATAAACCTAAACATGCATAATCTAAGCATGGCATGATCAACTAAACATGATGTACATGTTAAACTGAAGACTGAATCATGCTTATCGTACTAAACTGAAATCAAGTATACATGAACATGATATTAAACTAAACTAGTAAGCTGGAGGTTTTAAAAGTCACTTCCACCTCAACTACTAGTTTCGTTGAAATCTGACAAAGCTTCCCCTTCTTTCCAATGTCTAGCACTCAAAGAATACTCCAAAACACTCAATCAAACACCAAAGCACTCAAGAATAGTTCAAGATTACTCAAGAATTAAGGGGGTTGTCAAGAAGAGGGCTAGAGAAAGTCAAAAGGGACAAGTATGCTGCTTTTGGGACAAGGAAGAATGAGATCATTAAGGGGTTTATATAAGGTTTCATGAGCACCTAGGGGACATTTTGGGTAATCTCACACATGAGACCTCTTGGGTAAGTGGCTAATTTGTTTCCACTCTTGCATGCAATGAAAGGGTAAGTGGACATTTAGGGCCTCCTTAGCTTAGTGTGCACAATCTTTGAATCTTTCTTTATTTCCTTTATGTGTGTGAGCACAAAAGAGGTTTAGAATACTTTCTAAATTAGTTAGGATGCCCATATAAGATTAGATTTAGTGCTAAAGAGAAGTTTCTTAGTTGGTCTCTTTGTTTGAGTGTCAAGTTAAGAGAGCATGGAACCTTTCTAATCTTGTTTCTTTACTTGGGCATCACACTAAAAGAGCATTGGAATATTTCCTTGGATTTCTTGGTTCGATGGAAAGGGTGTGAGCAAGGAAGCATTTCATTCTTACACAAATCAGCAACTTTCCTCCTTGAACGTCCAACCATTAGAGAACATCTAAGGTTTAAAAGCTTCTAATTTGGTGCCTAGTGGTGCGTCAAGCGCAGGGAGTATATGATCATTGTTTGACATGTACTACATAAGATCATATTCCTCATGGAATCTTCATGGTTTGGCAAGTTTCATTATTGTAAACTTTCTATTCTACTAAGGTGAGCACAAAGGTGGCAGCTAGGATTATTTTGTTCAAAGGAAATGTTCTAGTGTGCGCATGCACTTAGGATGCACAAGATCCTCCACATGAGCACATTTCTAAAACAACTAGGGTTCCCTAATTTGGGATGTTTTTGGTGTGTATGGGCATGGGTGTACATGATCATGTTATGCTAGCATCATTACCCATGTAACTTGCGCATGCTTACGAGTGTTCACCCATTTTTGGGTCCACATGAATTTAATAAAAACTCATATCTCTCATTTAGCTAGGATTTTGGGCCCTTGGAACATATTTTTGGGTTCACATAAAATATATAAAAATTATAACTTCTATTTGGCTAAGGTTCCCACCATTTTCTTTCCTAATTTAGATTCCATTGAAGCATATTAGGCAAATGAAGCCTCCCTAGATTAGTTAGGTGATTTGTTTCATTTCATTTTTGTTTCTCTATTTTCACTCCCTTGAGGGGTTTTTGAGAAATTAAACTAACTAATTGATCCTCGAAATGAATAGGTCCCATTTATCCTTGTAATTCAATCATTTTATTTCATTTCTTGCACATTTTTTAGGGTATTACAGCTAGTTTCCCAAGAAAAGCGTTACTTCAGGCTTTCAATTGAGCTCATCACATTCTTGGCTAGCTAGGTACTTGTAAAAAATAACATAGTCCACGTTGGTCTCTTTGTAATCTTGTAAATGAACAAACAACTTGCTTTTCTTGTTTTTAACTGTAGAAAATGGGCCAACGGCTCGATTGTGACTAATTTTCTTTGCTTAAAAGAACTCTTATGGCTTACCTCCTTGTTTCATATCTATAGCATTACCTAAGCAATTTTCTAGCCTATTCGGATAGTAAAGGTGCTTTGCATCCTCAATTGCTCAAAAGAACATTACTTTAATGATAAACTTGACTTTCTATTGCATCTTAACATGCTCGGTGCTCATTGAATTCAAAGTACCTTCTGTCGCTCTCTCTACATTCTACCAATTTATAAAATGGTTTAAGAAAGTTATTTTTGCTTTTCTCTCATAGAGAAAGAGCCAATTGCTTGCCAAAAAACATATTTTCTAAAATTATGAAAGTCTTTTTTGCTTCTTTTCGCAATTAGAAGGAATTGTTGTTTCTTAACTGCCTAATTTCTAAGGAAAAACGCTAATTGCACCATGAAATCACATTTTGTTGCATTCTTAATCATCTATATACACGTGAAACTCAAAAATGGCTCTTTATATCTTCATTACACTCTTACAAATAACTAAATGGTTTAAAGAAGCCACATTCAATGCTCTCCCAGAGAAAAATAAGAAAATAACCTATTTAGAATGAATTTCTTTCTTTCACACAAGTTTTTATTTTTATTTTGGAGGAAATAAAATATTTCAAGTGACCTTTTAACTCATTTAACTGCCCATGGAAGTTGGGGGGACCCTTGTCTCCCAAGAAAAAATATTACTTTGGGCTTTCAATTGAGCTCGTCGCATTCTTGGCTAGCTAGCCACTCGCAAGAATGAGCGCATTCCTTGTTCCACTCCTTATGATCTTGTAAATGACTAAACAACTTATCTTTCTTGTTTTCAACTATAGAGAAGTTGTAAACAGCTCAATTGCAACTATTTTTTTTTTACTTGAAAGAACATTTCTAGCTCATTTGTTTATGTCATTTTGATGGCATTTTGCAAACAATTTTTTTGCTCATTTAGATAGCAAAGGTGCTTTGCATCCCTAATTGCTTGAAGAAAGCATCACTTTAATGATAAACTTGACTCTCTATTGCATCTTAACAAGCTCGTGCTCATGGCATTCAAAGTACCTTCTATTGGTATCTCTACACTCTAGCAAATGATGAAATGGTTTAACAAAGTATTTTTTTTCTTTTATCTTATAGACAAAGAGTCAGCTACTTACCAAAAACATATTTTCTTAGCTTATGAAAACTTTTTATTACTTAGTTCATCAATTAGAAGGGTATAGTTGATTTTTAGTGCCTAGTTTTCGAGGCAAAAATCCTAATTTTATCTAGAAATCACATTTTATTATATTTTTAACCATCTACACACACATGAAACTCGAAATAGCAACTTTTAGCTTCATTATCTTCTTACAAATGAGCAAACAGCTTAAAGAAGTAGTGTATGTTCTTCCATAGAAAAATAATCGATAGCCCAATTAAAATAGATTTATTTCTTTGATATGAGTTTCTATTGGTGATTGCTTCATTTAGGATGACTCCTAATTATATAAGGGTACTTTCTAGTTCATTTAAGTACCAATGGTAGTTCGGGGCCCTAGTTTCCCGACAAAAGCGTTACTTTGGACTTTCAATTGAGCACATTGCATTCTTAGCTAGCTAGATACTCGAAAAAATAATCGTAGTCCACGTTGCTTTCTTTATAATTTTGTAAATGAAAAAACTACTTGTTTTTTCTTCTTTTTAACCATAGAAACGGGGCCAACGGCTCGATTGTGACAAATTTTCTTTACTTAAAAGAGCTCTTACAGCTTACTTCCTTGTTTCATTACGACGACATTTCCTAAGCAATTTTCTAGCCCGTTCGGATAACAAAGGTGCTTTGTGTCCCTAATTGTTCGAAGGAAGCATCACTTTCATGATAAAACTTGTAGAATTCATACTACCAATTTATAAAAATGGTTTAAGAAAGTTACTTCTGCTTTTCTCTTGTTGAGAAAGAGCCCATTCCTCGCCAAAACACATATTTTTTAAATTTATAAAAGTCCTTTTTAACTTCCTTGCTCAATTAGAAGGAGTTGTTGGTTTTAACCATCTAATTTCTTAAGGGAAATGATAATTACACCATGAAGTCACATTTTATTGCATTCTTAACCATCTATATACATGTGAAACTCAAAATAGCTATTTATATCTTCACTACACTCTTACAAATGAATAAATGGTTTAAAGAAGTCATGTTCAATGCTCTTCCGTAGAAAAACAAGAAAATAGCTTATTTAGAATGAATTTCCGTCTTTGACATGAGTTTTCATTGCTCAATGCTTCCTTTTGGAGGAATTAAAATATTTCAAGTGACTTTTTAACTCATTTAACTGGCCAAGCAAGTTGGGGGGACCCTTGTATCCCAAGAAAAGTGTTACTTTGGGCTTTTAATTGAACTCATCGTATTCTTAGTTAGCTAGCCACTTGTAAGAATGAGCATAGTCCTCGTTCCACTCCTTATGATTTTTCAAAGGAACAAACAACTTATTTTTCTTGTTTTTAACACTAGAGAAGGTGTCAACGGCTCGATTGCAACTAATTTTTCTTTTTTTTTTTTGCTTAAAAGAGCTTTTCCAGCTTATTTGTTTATGTCATTTCGATGGCATTTTGAAAGCAAGTTTTTAGCTTATTCGGAGAGCAAATGTGCTTTTTATCCCTAATTGCTCGAAGAAAGCATCACCTTAATTATAAACTTGACTTCCTATCTCATCTTAACAAGCTCGTGCTCATGACATTCAAAGTATATTTTGTTGGTCTCTTTGCACTCCAGCGAATGATGAATTGGTTTAACAAAGTTTTTTTTTCTTTTATCTTATATTCAAAGAGTCAACTGCTCATTGAAAACACACTTTCCTAGATTATGAAAGTTTTTTATTGATTATTCCTCAATTAGAAGGGAGTAGTTGATTTTAAGTGCTTAGTTTTTAAAGGAAAATGTTAATTTCATCGTGAATTTACATTTAATTGTATTCCTAACTATTTACACACACATAAAACTCGAAATAGCAATTTTTAATTTCATTACACTCTCACAAACGACCAAACAACTTCAGGAAGTAATATTCAATGTTCTTTCGTAGAAAAACAATTGATAGCGCATTTAGTAGATTTATTTATTTGATATGAGTTTCTATTGGTCATTGCTTCATTTAGGATGAATTATAATTATTTGAGGGTACTTTGTAACTCATTTAAGTACCAACGATAATTTAGGGCCCTAGTTTCCTTATATAATAACATTACTTTGGGCTTTCAATTGAGTTCACCGCATTTTTAGCTAGCTAGATATTCATAAAAACAAATGTAGTCCACATTGCTCTCTTTATAATCTTGCAAATGAACAATCTACTTGCTTTTCTTGTTTTTGACAACTATAGAAAAGTAGACAATAACTTCATTGTGACTAATTTAGTTTACTTGAACTTTTATTGCTTACTTCCTTGTTTCATTCCAATAGCATTTCCCAAGCTATTTTCTAGTCAGTTCACATAGCAAAGGTGCTTTGTACCCCTAGTTACTCGAAGGAAGCATCACTTTAATGATAAAATCGACTTACTATTGCATCTTAACAAGCTCGATACTCGTAGAATTCAAAGTACCTTTTGTTGCTCTCTCTACAATCTACCAATTTATAAAATAGTTTAAGAAAGTTATTTTTGCTTTTCTTTTGTAGAAAAAGAGCCAATTGCTCGCCAAAAAATGGCTAGAACAAGAAGGTACGCTACTCGATCCACCACCTTTGATGAGACCGAACAACGGGAACAAGAACTACATGCTGGAATGGAGGCGCGAATGGAGGTCACAATGAATGAGATGTCGCAGAGGGTTCTGGATCAACTATTGAGGGCGCTTCCATAGATAATCTCGTAGGTGGCACCACAGCCTCAAGTACCTAAAGCTAACCAGGTCTGACAGCCCGCACCAGTGGTCCAAAATCTTGAATATTAGAGGGCTCATGAGAGATTGGAGGATGAGAAACAGAGGAAAATGTTGATTGAGCTACAAAAATTCTATCCTCCTTCATTTGATGGTACCACAGACTGCATCTTGGTAGACCAATGGTACCAAGAGATGGAGGAAATTCTCAATGTGCTGAAGGTAATTGGGTTAAGACGGGTAGCACTGGCCACACACCACTTCAAAGGACTAGCCAGGAGTTGGTGGCAAATGATGAGGATGGACCCTAATACGGATGTTGATGCCATGAGTTTGGAAAACTTCACAAAGATCTTTTATGAGAAGTTCTTTCTAGAAACAACCCTGAGCAAGCTATAGGAGGACTTTGTTTGATTGAATCAAAGGGACATGACTGTAGTTGAATATGAAAGGAAGTTCACGAAATTGGCCAATTTGATCAAGGAGAAGAAAAGGAAGGCCAACCGGTTCGCATATGGTCTCAAGATGGAGATCTGAAAGATAGTGAAGACTTTGGGCCTAAAGACTTATAAGGACATCGTAGAAAAGACCCTAACTCTAGAGCAAGAACTCAATTTGGAACAAAAGTTGAGTAGAAAGAATAAGAGGCCTTAGAATGAAAATAACCAAGGGGCTCAAAAGAAAAGTAAAAATGGTGGGAACGCACCATAGAAATAGGGATAGAACAAGGATAAGGCAGGGGAGTAGGCTAATAGGCTGGGATTGTGCTTCTTATGCAGATAAAGGGGGCATCTTGCTAAAAATTGCCCAACAGCATCAGCTTAGGCTCCCCAACAACAACAAAAACAACAGATGCCCAGGGAGAAGGTCAGAATGAACGTCCTCAAGCCAAACAGAATTAGAATGTCAATCAGGGCCAAAACCATGGTCATGGTCAAAACTAGGCTAGAGTGTTCGCGATTGAAGCCCAGTAAGACTAGGTCCCTACAGTGGAAGATGCGTTGCTATTATTCACTGTTGCTGTGAAACTATTGTTTGACTCGGGTCCCTCTAAATCCTTTATTTCTAAAAAACTAGCTGATAAGTTACAACTTGTGATGAAAACACCACCTGTAACTTTGAATGTGTCCACACCAATAGGGACCACTGTGATTTCCAAAAGAATGTGTAGTTGTAACCTAAGGTTTGGGGATAAACTCTTAACAATTAACCTATGTACCTTACCTTTTATGGATATGATGTGATCTTCGGGATGGATTGGTTAGACCAGTACCAAACCCAGATAGATTGTCCTAAGAGATGAGTGACCATAACCCTACCTTTTGGGGAAACCTATAAAATCAATGGAGATATGCGAAAACTACCAAGGAGTCCAACCATAGCCATGTTGAACTGCCTAAGGCAGAAGGATGAGTTTGAGGAACTCTATGAAGAAGAGCCTATGGAACCGAAGAGGATACACGACCTAGCAGTGCTTAGTGAGTACGAGGATGTGTTCCCAGATGACTTACCCGGACTGCCACCTACTAAAGAGATAGAGTTCAAGATTGAACTTCACCCTGGAACCAACCATATAGCCATACCTCCTTATAGAATGGCACTGATAAAACTGATTGAGTTAAAGTCACAACTCGATGAGCTCTAGGGAAAGGGTTCATCAGGCCGAGTAAATCACCTTGGGGAGCTCTAGTGTTGTTCGTGAAGAAGAAGGATAATTCTATGAGACTTTGTGTCGATTATCGAAAATTAAACGAAGCTATGGTGAAGAATAAGTACCCTCTACCGAGGATTGATGACCTATTTGATCAATTAAGATGAACCACTCATTTCTCAAAGATTGATCTTAGGTTGGGTTATCATCAGCTGAAAATTAGGGAGTCCAACATATACAAGACTACCTTTAGTCCATGATATGGACACTTCGAGTTCACCGTGATGCCATTTGGTTTGACCAATGCCCCAGCAGCATTCATGGACATGATGAACCAAGTGTTTAGAGAGTATCTTGACCAGTTTATGGTGGTATTCCTAGATGACATCCTAATCTACTCCAAGTCAGAGGTTGAACACTTAGAACACTTGCAGATCGTGTTGGAGACACTCAGAAGGCATCAATTATATGCCAAGTTCAGCAAGTGTGAGTTCTGGATGAAGATAGTCAAGTTCTTTTGCCACGTAGTGTCAGCAGAAGGCATATCTGTAGATCCAAAGAAGGTGGAAGCGATCATGAATTGGAGGCAACCTAAGATAGTTACAGAGATCAGGAGATTTTTAGGTCTAGCTGGGTACTACTGGAGGTTCATCTAAGATTTCTCCAAACTAGCAGAACCTATGACCAAGCTGACCAGGAAGGGAATTAAGTTCGATTGGAATGAGAAGTGTAAATAATCATTCCAAGAACTGAAGAAGAGATTGACTACGACCGCTATCCTAGTCACTCCAACCAATGGTGTTACCTATATCCCTTATACCGATGCTTCACTAAATGGACTTGGAGCAGTATTGATGAAGGAAAGACAAGTAGTCGCTTATGCTTCGCGACAACTGAAGGTTCATGAAAAGAATTACCCTACTCACGACCTAGAATTAGCAGCCATTGTGTTTGCCTGAAGATTTGGACACACTACCTTTATGGTGAGAAATTTGATTTGTTTTCAGATCACAAGAGCTTGAAGTACATCTACACCTAAAAGGAGTTGAACCTCAAGCAATGGAGATGGATGGAGTTCTTGAAAGACTATGATTTTCAACTGCACTACCATCTGGGGAAGGCCAATGTAGTTGCTGACGCCTTGAGTAGGAAGTTAAACAAACAGGAGGAAGAGAAAAGCCAGATGTACTAGTTAATTAATGATTTTAGGTTGGTTGTGACTCTAAATGAAAAGCAAGTCTACCTCTACACTATGTTTTGCCACCAGATCTTCTACACCAGATCAGGGATGAACAAAGGCAAGACAAATGGCTTACCAGTTTGATCAAAGGAGTTAGACAAGGCAAGCATACTGACTTTAGGTTAGATGCTGAGAATATCCTAAGGCTCAGGGAAAGGATATGTGTGCCTCAGAATGGGCAGAGTAAGCAAATTATACTTGATGAAGCTCATCAGACTAAGTATACCATGCACCCAGGGGGGAAGATATACCAAAACCTCAAGGAAACCTACTGGTGGAGGGGAATGAAGAGGGACGTAGCTAAGCATGTCTCTAAGTGCTTAACATGTCAATAAGTGAAAGCAGAACATCGAAAACCCTCTGGAATGTTACAACGACTCCCTATCTTCGAATGGAAGTGGGATAACATTTCCATGGACTTTGTCAGTGGTTAACCTAAAAACCAAAAAGGAGAAGACACTATTTGGGTGATTGTGGATCGTCTCACCAAAGTGGCTCATTTCCTGCCAATCAGATACACAGACCAAGTCAGTAAGCTGGGAAAACTTTATGTGAAGGAAATACTAAGGCTGCATGGTGTACCCAAGACTATTGTGTCTGATAGATACTCTCGCTTCACTTCACAGTTCTAGCAAAGTCTACAGAAGGAGATGGGTACTAAGCTCACCATGAATACAACATTTCACCCTCAGACGGATGGTCAGTCTGAGAGAGTTATCCAAATTTTAGAGGATATGTTGAGGTCTTGTGTTTTAGACTTCAAGGGGAACTGGAGCAAGTATTTACACCTGGTGGAGTTTGCCTATAACAACAGTTACCAAGCAAGCATAAAGATGGCTCCATTCGAGGCTCTCTATGGGAGACCTTGTAGATCACCTGCCTGTTGGGCTGAGCTTGAAGATCATGTATTAATTTTGCCAGACTTGGTGGAAGAGATGAACAACCAAGTCAAGTTAATACAAACGAGACTAACTACTACACAGAGTCATCAGAAGAGTTATGCGAACAAGAGGAGAAGACCACTAGAGTTCCAAGTTGGGGACAAAGTATTTTTGAGGGTCAGTCCTCAGAAGGGTATCAAAAGGTTCGGATTCAAAGAGAAGTTATCTCCGAGGTTTGTAGGACCATTTGAAATACTTAGAAGAATCGAAAAATTTGCTTACAAGTTGGACCTACCAAGCCAAATGACTTCAGCTCATAACAAATTCCATGTCTCCATGTTGAGAAAGTACGAACATGACCCCTCACATTATCCACTAAGAGGAAGTTGACATTCAGGATAATGCTACCACGAGGAAACTGCGATTAGAATCCTTGATCACAAGGTACAAAATCTGAGAACTAAGGATATTCCCTTAGTTAAGATACTATGGAAGCATCACGGACTGGAATAGGCTACCTAGGAGCTGGAAAGTGAAATGAAGACTAAGTACCCGCATCTGTTCACTAGGAACACCTAAACATGTACAAATTTCGAGGACGAAATTTTTCTAAGGAGGGTAGGTTGTAATACCTCATATTTTTGTCAACAAAAGTTATTAATGGAACAAAATTCATTGAGAAAAATTTTAAAATAATTGGAAGCAAATGAAATCTTAGTATCGAGATGATCTAACTAATGATATAAGGTTAGTGGAATTATCAAATATTATTTGTATAAAAAAATTAATAATTATGCAAGTAGTGGAACAATTATGGAATTAATTATCCAATATAAAGTAAGTAGAGTGAATTATAATTATTTGTACCTCTCTGAAAAAAAATATGAGATAAATACATAGAAATGAAGAAATAAAAAATTGAGAGAAATATGAATTATTAATTGTTGGTAATATTAAAGAAATGAAAAAATAACTAATAAATATAATATTAGAGAATTAGAAAGGGAGAATATTAGCAAAATAGAAGGAAAGGTGCAATAAAACATATTAAAAAGTAAAATTGGGTATATAATTGGCAAAGTTACGATAATAAAAACCTTAGAAATTAATTTTGGTAATAGAAACAACATCCAACGGCCAGAAACGTGTAATCCACACGATCTAAGCTCGCACCAAACGCTCAGGAGCACCGAATCATCAAGATCCAACAGCCCACGATTGATCCATCAGATCTAACGAACGAGATCAAAGTCGCACCAAACGCGCAAGAGCACCAAATCATCGAGATCCAATGGCCCACGATCGATCCGCTCGATCCAACAGTCCAAATTTGAGACGTTTGAGTTGATCGCAAACAGTGTTGTGCTCAAGGATGATCCAAGCGTCCAGATCAAAATCATGATTCAGTGATCACGAACGAGATCCGCACACCGCACCCGAGGTTCATCGGACGGTCCAGGCAAGTTTCGTTGATTGCGAACGAGATGTGCATGCTGCGCATGAAGACGATCCAAGCGTCTGGATCAAAGCCATGTTCGGTGATCGCGAATGAGATCTGCACACTACAATCAAGGAAGATCTGACGGTTAGATTAATGCTCCAAAAATAAAATGAGAAATTAACCGAAAATCTGTGAAAATACTTCCAAAGTTCCGAAAACTTGTTTCTAAATTCCAAAAAAATTATCCAAATACAGTTGCTATTCTCTCTTATGCTTGGGAGGCACAAAATTTTGAAGAATTGGCACGTTTCCCACAAGGAGAACACCACAAACTTGCCATTCTATACCATTTTGAACTCTATATAAGCCCCCCATGCTCACCATTTCTCTCATCCCAAGAACCAAGAGTTGAGATTTCCTCTTGTTCTTTAAGCCCTCTTTTTGGCATCCCTTCTCACCATTCTTTTCCCTCTTGAGTGTGAGAAGTTCTTGGTTTGGAGATTCATCTTGGGTGATTTTCTTGGTGCTTGAACGTTAGAAACTCTTGTCTAAACTTTGGGAAGAAAACATCATAAGGTGGAAGTGATTTTTCTAACACCCCTTTTTCTTATTCGAATTGCTAGCATGTTCATTGTTTGTTTGACTTTTGAAATCAAAATAATTTCAGTTCTTGTATTCATATTTCAGTTTCAGATTTGAGCCTTGTTCGAATTTATGCATTCATATTGACCATGCCATATTTAGTATCATGCTTAGGCCTTATTTCAAATAATGATGCATGATTATGATTGTTTCATGATTTGATTTTTAGATTGTTCATATTCTGAATCCTTTTGATCTTAGTTTCTGTAATACCCACTAATTTTAAGTGTTGTAATACCAAAATTTTGACTATAATTACGTGTTAAAGAA
>JAJIYU010014289.1:0-13314 GCA_030144865.1 Tinospora cordifolia
TAAAGCATGCATATCATACAATCATACAATCAAGCTAGCACAACAAGGTTCCAAGCTTCCACCTAAGCTTTCAGGTTCAAGTGTCCCATACCACTCTACCCCTTCCACTTAAACTTTCACTCAGAACAGAGCCACACCCAAACAATTTCACAAATTGCTCGATAACTAAGGTTTCCAGAGCCCACTATACTCAACTGTCCCATACCAACAAGCATAGAGAAACCCGTTCTGCTAGAGTTACCAATCATTCACCACACATGGTCCATCATTCTCCGAGTCCAGGCTTCCTCCATAACCCCAAATTCCTATGCATCCCATACTACATAGAAACCAAAAATTATAGAAGCTTCCCAGTCTCGTGTCCTGATCAAATAATTTTCTGTTTTCACACAAGTTTCAATCTATAGCCTATGTCTTAGAGTTTTATGCTTTTGATCTACTGTGCCACCCATGGCTACACCCGTTTCTACCTAAGGTCGTTTCTTTGGACCTAGGGTTCGGTTTTGGTTGATTTACAACCTTTGTTTGGCCAAGATACCACATTTGGCATCTTTTTCGACTTCTAAACAATTCCTTGCCCTAATTTTTTACCTTATAATTATCGAAAATAAGAGTGTTCTTCAACTCCAACTACTCATATAAGCTGGTGGGACAACCTCCAGATCGGGCAGCGAGACCGAAGTTTGCTTAGCAACCGCACTTTCTAGGGCAGGATGACCCACCTCCCTTTCAATGTTTAACTTTACTCGAGACAAGGCTTACCCACTATAAGCTCAACTTGTAATCTTTATATCCAACCAAACATTTTCAAAACATATATTTCCTTTTTTCAAAACACTTTCAAAAACGTTCTTCAATTTCAAAAATAGAAGGTAGGGCATTCTAAATTCAATTCAATTCAAGGTGAAACCCTAAGTTTGACTTTCTCATTCTAGTCTGGTGTTTCTAATAACTAAGCTCTGATACCACTATTGTATCAGAGAAAACTTTCTGTTCTTGGCCCAGCAACTAATGCCTAGGCTCTGATACCACCTCTGTAACACCCCAACCCCGTATCTTTAAGCAATGTACATTGCCACCGTTCTCTTGACAGTGGACTTAACAGAACGGTGGGTCTAGCCGGTGCTACATTACAATTGACAAACACTTGTTCTTTTCTTTTTCAATATCTCGTACCTTTGTATAAAATTCAAGAATACCAAATTTTCAATAAAATCAAGGAAAATTAAAAGAGATAAAGAAATTCAAACTATTTTATTCATAATAGAAATTGAAAGTACTAAACTCTTCAAAAAGAACTAATAGTTACAGCGGAAGACTTCAAAATACTTTTTAGTAGAAAAGTATAAAAACTTTGGGTAATATGCCCTAAAAATTCTAAAAATATAATACTGTAGAAACTTTCTAAGAACTATCTATATTCAACTGCTCCATGGATTTCATGTTCTTGAAAAATACGAAAGGAAGGAGTGAGCACATAGCCCAATGTATCCTTTTCGAACAACTATCTTTCATATTCAAACTCATAACACAATCATAATTCAAACACTTGCAATCATTAGGCGTTTCAAACAACAATTTGTTCAAGTCGAGTCTCACACCAAAAGGGCCTTTAATCCCTTGATGCTCTTAACTAAGTAAATAGGGCCCACTCGGCATCAACCCGTTAGTGGCATGTGTCAGCATCAACCCGTTACACAGGGTGACCCACCAGTGGTATACGACCCTAAAGTACTTAGGTCTGAAAACCATATGACCGAACTCATATGAAAAGAACATCCATAGTGTCGCCTTGACCACTATGATGGTATGTGGTTATTATCACCGTTGTCTTAGATTAATTCTCATATCATGATATCATAAAATAAACTTCTGAATATGAAATCAAACTAAAATTCAAAATATACACAATCAATTCATGAAACACTCATAAAACATGCATCATACTTTAATTTAAAAGCCTAAGCATGATATTAACATGGCATAGATGATATAATTACTTAACATGAATCAAAACTGAAATAAACTTTTAAAATTTTGAAACTGAAATTGAAAATCTTTGATTTCAGTGAAAAACACACAAACAATGAGTATGCCATAAATTTAAATAAGAACAGAAGGGTGTTCTAGAAATCACGTCCACCTTGTGACGCTTCCTTCCGAAATTTCGGCAGCAATTCCCCCCACGTACTAGTGCCAATGAAGATCGTCCAACTTAATTTCCCAATTCGAGAGAAGAACTTCTCACACACACAAGAAGGGAAGATGGGAAGAGGTGCCGAGAAGAAGGCTCAGAAAATAAGAGGCAATTTCAACTTTTATATTTGGAATGAAGAAATTAGGAGCCTAAAGGGGGTTTATATAGGTTTTCAAAGGGAGAAAAATAGAAAGTTTTGAGTTCTTTTTTAAATAAAACACCCTAATTCTCCTTAATTTTGTACTTTCTAATTTTTAGACCAAAATGAGTATTTTTTTGAATTTTTTTGGATTTTAGAAATAATTTTTGAATTTAGAAACCTATTTTTTGGATTTTTTTTTTCAAAATTTTCGTGATTTTTCGGTAATTTTCGTCTTAATTTTCGAATCCTTTAATCTCAGCCGTCGGATTAATCTTGAATCCATTAATGAAAATCGGAGTCTTCGATCAGGACTGTTGGATTTTGCTTGAGCGCGTCAATAGTTCGCGATCTTATCAAAAATGTCTTCGTTCGGACCATCAAATGATCCTCAAGCACAGCACGGTTCGCGATTATCTAACATGGCTTTGATCTGGGCCGTCGAATGATCCTCGAGCACAGCACGGTTCGCGATTAACCAACGCGACTTTGATCTTGACCGTCGGATGATCCTCGATCACGGTGTGCAGATCTTAGTTCGTGATCAACGAATTTGCTTCTGGTCGCATGATCATCCTCGAGTTTCATACGCGGATCTCTGGTCATTGGATTTTGATGATCCGGTGCGCTTGTGCGGATCTGATCGTGGCTGTCCGATCATGAGATCAAATTCCAGATTTACGGTTCACTGTTTTTTAAGTTTATTTTTGATTTTTCAGCCGAATTTTTCGCTTTCTTTTCGGATTTTTGCCAAATCTCGATTCCAATTGACTCTCTAATTCTATATTCATCAAAAATTGTACATATACTTGTATTTTTGGCTATGATATCCCATAATATATATTATATTCATATATTTTCTTCCAAAAATCCCTTAAATTGGTTTTTATTCCTCATTTGGGTAAACTATGACTTGTCAAAATTTTCATTCGTCAATTCTATATAATTTTCTAAGTAAAAATTCAAATTTCGTATGAACTTTTCGAGATGTTACACTTGTGTTTGAAATGCTTGCTCTAGAGGAGTAGAGTCAAACTGTTGGAACCAAAGTTCATGGGATTGTAATGATCCCATCAAGCTTTCCAAAGATATTGTAGAAAGATCTTTGGACTCTTCAATGGCAACGATAACATACTCAAACTTATGGGAAATACTGCGAAAAATCTTTTCAACAACTCTTTGATCAACTATATTTTCTCCATTTTGCCGCATTTGATTCATTATGATAATGACTCTACTAAAATAATCTTCAATTGTTTCCAAGTCCTTCATGCATATGGTGTCAAACTTATCACACAAAGATTGTAATCTCACTATTTTGACCTTATCTTATCCCTTATATGTATTGTATAGAATATTTCATGCTTGTTTTGTAGAAGTGGTTGTTGAGATCCTTTTGAACACTGCTTCATTTATCGCTTGAAAGATGAAAATAAAGTGTTTTGTTGTCCTTTCGATTCTCCTTCAACTCTTTACCCTGTTGTTGGGTAAGTTTGGCTTGAGTTTCTGGTTCAATATAGCCATTCTTGACTATGTCCCATAAGTCTTGTGACTTATACAACACCTTCGTTTGTATACTCCATTGAGTATAGTTCTTCCCATTGAACTTGGGAATTTGAGGGTCCAACATGTTATTATTGGAAGCCATGGAAATCAACCTTGCTCTAATATCACTATGTTGGAAATTTAGTGAGCACAGGAATACTAAACAAAAAAAATATTCAAGAAGGAGATGAAGAACTTGAATCCTGCACTAGAACTTGTGCAATTTGCTTGATGATGAAGTGAAACATACAAGAGGTATTTATAGGACGACACCTATTAAATACATATGTGAAACTAAACATACATGAACTTGTAAGTTCATGGATCACACACCACTAGGTACATACATGTATATTATTTATTTCTAATACATTCATGAACCTATTGAAAACATAAACCCATTAAATTGGTGCATTCATTATAATGACTCACAATGAATCATGTTTACTATAAATATAGGTTAAATCTCTAACAGCTTCTCAATTGAAAGAGAAAAAGCTATGGCTTTAAGGGACGGGTCGAAGTTTGCTATAGGATTAGGTGTGACACCCCAGTTCCTCGCCTTCAAAAGACTTCATCATTTTCACACCTATTTGTCAAAGCATATGTCTAAATATTCGTGAAGAGTCTTTTAGAACAGTGAGTTAATTAAATCCCTTGTTTTTTTAAAAAAAATCTCCTAAAAATTTTATAAAAAGAAGAAAAACTAAGTTTCTTTCTTAATTCAAATTTTCTACAACACACACACACACACACACACACACACACACATATATACATAAAAAGAAACTTAAAATAAATAAATAAATAAAAATAAAAATTTCTAATACGAAGGATCCACCTAATGGATCTATTTAATTCACACATGTCTAATAGATAAATTGTACCATAATAAGTCAATTACATAACTAATCAAATCGATGAGTGGACATAACATGACCCTTCAACTAATAAGTAGACATAAAAAAAACATAATATTAAAATGTTTCTTAAAGAACTTCCTATTACACACATATAAAAGAAATTATCTATTAAAACCCATGAGTTCATTGTCTATATCTCACATGTTACCTGCATTTGGAAAAAAAAATTAGGAAGGGATGAGCTAAAGCCCAGTGGATTGTCCAACTTACACAAATATAAGATTATGAATACTTAACAAGTAACGCAAAACACTTACAAACATTACCAGAACAAACAATATTTTTTTTTTGTCAAGTCTCTAGTAGGATGATCAATCCTAGGTGGTCTACACATTTAACACTGGCACAAAGAAGTAAATTCACAAAAATTCAAATTCTCAGAGAAAATATCTACTCAATAGACATCATCAAAATCTTTGTAGAACCACTAACAGTGATTATTTCTGTATCACTGCCCTAGCAAAGTGGCAATTTATTAATCTTTATCATATTTCCTTAATATGATTACATAGCTAAAATCATACATACACTATCATGATAAGCACATTATACAAGAATCACAAACATTCTCAATTTGTATTATTCATAGGAAAGTTTCTTCTAATAAAATTCATACTAAGAAATATTATCATTTAAAATTCAATCAATTCTATCATTGAAACAAACATAACGCAATCATACAGTAATTTGCACCCTAAGAATCATGCTTTAAAATTTTTTTAATGCATACTTGAATAAATAAACATAACCAAGTAGGAGTATAAGATGTGTTTATCCCCACCTTAGTTCACTAACTCCCAAAAGTATTGAAATTCTTCAATACTTGATGTTATCAACCTACAAAAATGAGGAAATAAGAATAGAATAAAGGTAAAAATATACAACCTGCTAAGTGTGTTATTAATAGGTAATGAATTGTAATAATTGGTATATAACTAGGTTGCAGTCAAAGTCTTCATATTTCAAATATTTAATACACACGCATATATGTAAAAGGATGTTGAGACCCCTTCCCTAGGTCGAAGGGCGGCCTGACCAGCACAGTAGCCCAACGAACTTATTCACCATGTCAAGTTCGTCCAACCACTGTTAAGCCTCTCCTCTTTCAACAACGAGTGATATCAAAATAATTTAAAGATTCAAGTATGAAAGTAAGCAAACATTTCAAAGAGTGATCATTGTATTATATATTGTCTTGTTAAAAAATACATAGTTGACCATATATATATATACACAAAACGACCAACTTTGACAAAAGACCAGAAAAGGAAAGGAAATCGTCAGGGGACTAGGCAATCACTACACCTTTCCCTTTGTCAGCCATCAAAGAACCTGAAATGTTAGTAGAGTAGTGAGTCTAAAAGTCAACGTGGCTCAATGAGTAGTAAGAGTAACATGTTACCCATAACCAACATTCCAAAATAGTGCATGTATGCATGAATAGTAAAATGATATAGTGCTTGAATGCATGACATAGTATAAAATTAGTTATAAACTGTGTAATAATTAAAAAAGAACATTTCAAATACATGCTAGTTAAAACTATATCTAGGCCAAGATCTTAAGTTAGCAAACCCAACCCTATGGTCATTGCTCGAGCAGGTCATAAATCAGACTTATCGACCACTCAAGCGAGTCGTAAGCTAGGCGTATTCCTCGAATACCCTAACCCCCCGCTCGATCCTCGAGTACCGTTACTTGTGCGGGTCGAAAGCTAGGCGCATTGATCATATCCCCACCCCGCGCTCGGACCTCGAGTCTAATCTCAATCATATTGCATACCTTGACCTTGTGCTCGGTCCTCGAGTGCGTCAGAAGCTAGACGCAGTTATCATATTCCCACCCCACACTCAGACCTCGAGTCTAATCTCAATCACATTGCATACCCTGACCTCGCACTCGGTCCATGAGCCTATGGTCTTATTACCCGTGTACATCTACATATTTCAAAACCAATTCAATGTATTTTAATCACATGAAACCATTTAAACAATATCATTTCACACATATTTTATGCAAGGAATACAAATTACAGTAAATACTTGAATCAAACTACTCACCTCGGGTCCCGCGCACCGATGTCCCGTGGACACTTGGCGTAGTCTTGCAGTGTACACTCGAATATGCATTGTTTAAACTCAATTTCAGTTCTCTTTAGAATGTGGCTTAACCCCTTGTTCCACTGTCCCTAATCGGTCTCGATTGACCCAAATTTGATTTGATCAAATTTAGTCAATCGGTCAAACTTGGTCAATTGGTCAAACATGGCCAAATTTGGTCGACATGAACAATTTTTGTCACCTTGGTCAATTTGGGTCAAACTTGGGCCAAATTAAGTCAAAATTGGGCTAATTAGGCCAAAATTCCCAAATTTTAACACTTAGCCAAATTCAAGCTTTTTGCTCTCTCTACGTAGCAAATTTGTAGATTTTTCTACGATCAATTTGTATGTTGAATTTGTTCAAAACATTTTAGATTTCACCTACACCTACTAAAAATTCACAAAATTTTATATTTTGATTTTTGGATATCATTAACTATGGTTCTTAGTTGTAACAATAGGGTTTGTAAATTCTCGTTTCTTATGTGATAAAAAGTCACTTTGTGCATCAATTGACCCTTTTACCCAACTCAGATTGGAACAAAATTTGGTAAGCATGTTTTTGACATATTCGTGACCACTCCACCAAATTTCAGCTCAAAATACCCAATTTTGGTCAGTCAATTGGTCTTCTATATTCTCTATTATGTAACAAATTTTTCAATGTTCAAGTTCTCTATGATTTTTAAGTGCCTAATTACCCCTATTACTCGATTGATTTGAGGCCCCTTTCTTACATGTTTTGTAAGGCTTAGACCTCAGAACATTAACAGTGCAAGTCTCATTCTAAAATTGTAAGCAAACATGACAATGATCACTCTCAAATACACCCTATAACACTTAGCACACATCTACAATTCTAAAATTTTTTCTAAGTACCTGACTTCCACATGTAACTAGGTATCTTTGCATGCATATAAAACTACGAGTATAGAGGCTTAAGGTTTGGGGTTTATACCTCCTTGTATCCTCAAATGTGAGGCTCAAAACACCCAAAGTCTCGCCTCAAATGAATGCCACTAGTTATTTCAAATGCTGCCTCAAAGATGCTTCCAGAAACTATTTTCTACTAGAACTGTTGTAACAGTTAACAACTAGTCAACTTTAGCACCTTGTAAGACATGTTTAAGACCTTAATTTTTGTTTTCTATCAATTGGAGATTCAAGTACTCATAATAAGGAACAAAATGAGGGGTCTTACCTCAAAAATGGACTTCGGATGGATTAGGAACCAACATCTTGAAGATTGGATCAACACAGTTTCTGCAATTTCCAACTCCCAGCTATGTGGAGTACCCCACCTTCATAGTTTTTTTCCTCTCTTATGGCTGTGCAATTTGAAGAAGGGTTTGCACAGTGTTGTAGAGGAAAGTAAGAGCTTTCAAAAGAGTCCAATATCATAGAAACGGATTTAAGATGAAGGAGATGCAAGCTGTTGAAGGATGCTCGTTCAGTTGGAAATCTGCTAAAAATTTGTGTTTTTGTTGCATGTTGGAACACTCTTGCATGACAATAAGGCGTGTCACATGGCCATCCATGTAGCTCATGAGTTGTCAAACAAGGTGCCTTGTTGTCTTTGCCCATTGGCTTAGTCAAGAGGCTAATTGGATGACCAAAACCATGGCTCAAAATAATGAATTTTGCTAGTTTTTCATTGAAAAATGGATGGAATTTGTAGCAAAATCGAGCAAAAAAACGAAGAAGGGGGCTGGGTGCGTGGGCCGGCCCATGCACCCGATCCAAATTTGCGCGTGCTTTGGCCTGCATGCCCATGCCTGCACTGCTAGTGCGAACCACACGGGCCTGTGAACCCTTGTGGCCGATTTTAATTTATTTTTTAAAATTTTTTATGCCTTATTTGGTGTATATATGTTATATATATACAATTATATATTTATTTTTTATATTTTTTCTCTTTAATTTTTTTCATCATTGCTTAATTTATTCTCTTAGGCATTTCACTAATTTTTCGTCAAAATCTTTACTATTTTTTAATTTTCATCATTTATATATTATTTTAAAAAATTAAATATTCTCTCTAAAAATTAGCATTTTCTCTTTCAAAAATTTAATAATTATTCAAAATTCAATAATCACTCTAACAAAATTATATTTTCTCATAAAAATTATATTTCCACCGTACTTAATGTATTCTCTTTTTAAAATTATATATTTCAATTATTTTATTTTTTCTTCAATTAAAAATTAAAAATTAGAAAAAAATTAAAAACTATATATTTTTATTAAAAGTTTTAAAAAAAATATATAAAAATATATGTATCGAAACTCATTAATTCTGTATAAAAAAAAATATGAGGTGCCATTAAGGATTTCATTGTATGTATAAAAAAATGGCTATTTAATGCTAAAAAGTGTATTGGTCAATAAGTGTATTTTGAATGGGCAACGTTTCTCGATACGGATGGAGAAAAATGTTGGGTAATTAATGTTTGAGCATACTTCCTAGTGCGTACTGTGAGAGAGACAAAAAGTATACATAAATAAATGTAAAGAAACATATCACACGAGAAAGAATTATAATTGTACCTGTTAAATGCTCTTGTCAATAACTTGCTGCGCCAAAAGAAGGAAAGAAAACAGGTCGTATAAAAGAAGGAAGAAGAAGGTCTTTTATAAGGTAATTGAGTTGGTCAAGTCAAAGGAGTCCATCTAATTAGGATACGTGAAGATATGAGGACTTATAAAAACTGATTGGGAGTTTAAAAACTGATTTTAAGTATTTGAGTCATATATTATTGCCAAGTGCCCTTTATAGGCCAACTATTATTTGGTTATTTTATTATTATAATTTAAATAATTTACCCCAAAAATTATAGAACTCTTGAGACATCAAGATGTATTATTATTTTTATTTATTTATTTAATAATAATAATATTATTATAATTATTTTGTTCCTGCTGTTATTATTATTATTTATTTGTAACATGCCCTAATTGTATACGTTGTTATTAATATTATTATTTTATTATTAATAATAATAACATTATTATTAAAAAATAAAGATGAGTCACAACAAAACAATAAACAGAAAGTAACACACAATAATTGGTGACGCAGTTCGACTAAACGCCTACGTCTACGGGGATTTGCCCGATAAGAGGTTTTATTAAGATAAAAACGAGTACACCTTGCTTCTCCAGAAGACTTCTTCTTCTAATGAAGAAGAACATATTTTCAGATCGTAGGAAGAACATATTTTCAGAAATCTGTTATTTCCAAACGAACACAGTATGGCTTGCAGCTCTAAGATTCTGACCTTATCCGTAAACAAAAACATTTCTTAACAGCGACCTGTAGCATATACAAAAATTCCAAATGAGATTGCAAGCAGAAATTAAAAGAATCCAGAAGATAAATATGGAAAACAGAGACCGTTGGCAGTAATCACAATGATTTGCCAACTTACTAAGGTAACAGTAATAGAGAACATGGAAAGAAAGTTTAGACTGGAAAGTGTTCCTTATTAAATCAAAGAAACGGCTAGCACAATTCTAAAAGCAACGGGATTTTAGAGATCCTTTAAATCACCCGTTAAGCAAATCCAAAATAAGAAAGGAAAGACAATCGAGAGAGGCACCAAACATGCCAATCAAGGATCTTAACAATCTCCCCCTTTGGCATTGTTTGGTGCAAAAACATAGTGCAGGCACGGGAAATAAACAATGGAACACAGAAGATGATTTGATTAAGTAAAACATGAACAAAGCACAAAATGACAACAGACCAATCAGCATATTAAGCCAAGACAACCTAAAGAGTAAACAGAACAGGCCAAAACATACTAAAGAAACAGACCAAAACATACTAAAGAAAACAGAGAAAACACCACAAGCAAAAAAAAAAAAAGCATCAGCAGCATAAGCACCACCATCTCCCCCTTTTTTGCACACACAATGTCAAGGATGATGTTGATTAGTAAGACTGTGCAGGATCGACTGAATATGTTATTGTTCCTCAGTAATGTATGCAAGACGGGCCGTCAAGTAGCCAATATAGCTTTGTTGATTAGATAACACAGTAGGAACATTATGAGAGGTGGTAGATTGTGGAGCAAGATTCCACTCCCCCTTAATGTCGTCCGGGGTGACAATCAAGCAATTTCTTCAAAATGTGAATCTCCCCCTGAACAGGTAGTCGCTCAGGAGAGGGGATCTGGATGTTGAACTTGTCAAGTAGATAGGATGTCATTGTGCAGGCCAGAAGGAATTTGTTGTATTGAGAGGAAGAATCAACAATTCTAACAATAGCATCAAACATGATTTGACCTAAATTGATTAGAAGACCTATGCTAATAGCAAACAGAAGAATGGCACGATCACGATACACTTTCGAGTTGTGAGTGGAGGGCATCCAGACATACAAGGAGAGGCGAAACAATAAGGTATGCTTGACAGTGAGAAGAGAAGTCTTAAGCCTGTTGGCACCAGGCCAGGTCCTATTTGGATCACCAGTGAGAACACGAGATACCTCATCCATATCCACATCAAGGTCAAACGGATGCAGTGGATCACTGATGGCCGAAGGAAGACCAAGGTGAGCAGACAGATCGGCCAGAGAAAAGGAGATGACTTGACCACAAACATAATTGATGTGATACCAAGGGGATTGAGAATCAGTGATGGTCGATGAGAAATTAGCATAGAATTCACAAACCAAAGATGGAGAATAAAAAGAGTGACATGAGACAGAATGGAGGAGGTGCTATTTTTCAAGAGACACAGCAAGCCCTGCCTTCAGAAAATTAGCCTGATTAATAATACGTTCAACAAGAAAAGTTTTAGAACGACTCTCGGACCGAAGAGACTTTCGTGAAAGATCAAAAAATAGGGGAGTCTTTGCATCAGAGGCATGCATTTTAGAAGGTGTAGAGGAAGAGGGGGCAGGAGTGGCTTGGGACGGCTTGGAGGGACTCGGAGTATCCCTAGGACTCGGGTAGGACTGAGGAGCAGGGACAGATTCATTTGTGGGACCAGTGGGCTCCTGTTTGGAGTCTGACTCAGAGGAATAAGGAGGAGGAGGCTTTCGAATAGGAGATTTGGACACAAATGTTTTCTTGGAGTTTAGAAACGAGGCCGGTTTGGTAGGGACAGGAGGTTTGGGTGATGCAGAAGAACGCTTTGAAGGACCACTCACAAGAGCTTTTGGGGCACATTGAGAGGATTTGGAAGATTTTGACGCTCGTTTCTACGAACTAGAAGGAGATGGAGGGATAACAGAGGGATCAGGAAGAGAACGAGAGACTGAACTGGATACATTACGAGTTCTGGATTGAACGGTAGGGTTGTGATGCAACTGAGACATTTGAGCAAGCACGTTTGTGTTCGGAACATCGTCCTCGGAGGAATTTGACTCAATGGTAACTGGCACGGGATGAATTGACTTTCGGGCCTGAATTTTGAACCAATGAGGATGAGGGTTGAATTCTTCGGCAAAGCGTACTAGGGGAACAAATTCACTACCACTCTTAAACCTAGACAAAACCATGATGAAGACACGAGAGATGAAGAAGAACTGTGAGAAATGCTGTGCAAAACTCAGTGAAGAGAGGGGCAGTTTAAATAGTTGAGTGTGGTGGAAGCCCTAGAGATGCTTCATAATGGCTGGGTGCCTTTCCAGTGACTATAATGAAGAATAGCAGATGGAACGACTTCTTGAAGAAACCCAGAAACATTGAGAATCGAAACGATAACAAGAAAAAGAAAATGGAGAAAAAAATTAATAAGAGAAAAATAAACAAAAAGAAAAAGAAAAAATGCATTAAGTGAGGCAATTACTTAATGCAAACACCAAGTGATGCTCTCAATGATTCAAAGCGAGCATGGTCAAGTGGTTTGGTAAAGATGTCTGCAATCTGTTTTTTAGTTAAAACATGTTTTAGTAGAATAGTTACGTCTTCTACCAGTTCACGAATAAAATGGTGTCTAATGTCAATGTGTTTTGTTCTTGAGTGCTGAACAAGATTTTTCAAAATGTCTATGGCACTTTTGTTGTCACAATACAGAATCACACTATCCTATTTGATTCCGTAGTTTGCGAGCATTTGCTTCATCCATAGAAGCTGTGCACAGCAGCTTCCAGCAGCTATGTATTCAGCTTCACCAGTTGACAATGAGACACAATTTTGTTTTTTACTCATCCATGTGACTAAATTATTTCCAATATAGAAACAACCTCCCGGTGTACTTTTTCGATCTTCAATATTTCCTGCCCAATCAGTATCACTATACCCTACAAGATTAAGGTTGTTGTCTCTAGACATCCATATACCAAAGTTTAGGGTACCACTGATATAACGAATAATTCGTTTCACAGCGGACAGGTGGGATTCTTTAGGAGTGGCCTGATACCTTGCACAAACTCCTACACTAAAACTAAGGTCAAGTCAAC
>JAJIYU010014290.1:0-13309 GCA_030144865.1 Tinospora cordifolia
GATATTGAAAGAGATATGATAGGAGATTGAATTTATTTGGAATCGTGATGCATATATTAAATGTTAGGCTTGTCTTATGGACATAAAAATTATTTATTTAGAGTTGGAAGGATTTTTGAATAGTTTTAAGCCTCAGAGTTATTTTATTTAATTTAGAAAAATAGTAGAGGCCTAGAGAATTTAATATACAATTTTTTATTATCAAAAAAATTATTAAAGAGAAGTGAGTCTCTATGGTTGAGGAATATTAATTTGATATGAATGATTATCTTGAGAGACAAAAAAAAATTATTGGTAGAAGTTCTAGAGATTTTGAGACCTAAGAATAAATTAATTTTGAAGTCGATGAAAAATAAGAAATTGGAAAGACTAAAATTTTTAGAATTTAATCTTTAAGAAAATTTTAGGAATATCATATTCTTAGAAATATTTTAGTATAGTGGTATTAATCGAAAAAGGGAACTTTAGGATTGACTATGATGATTTCGATTTGCAAATAAAAAATCAAGAGGCAGAAAAATACATTGAAGAGGCGCAAAGGACACGAAAAAATATATGTGGGTGTGATTACTACACTCTATTATTATTTGGATTTTAAATCCTAAACATGATGATTGCTTATTTTAATTATGCATTTAGGAGCATACTAGAATTTATTATTGGGTGACTATTGATTAGAATGTTTGATTTGATGTTGAAATAACATGATGATTGATTAAAGAAAAAAATTCTCACACTCGCATGCTTAGATAATATGAAGTAGTTCATACCATGATTGAATCATTTTAAATGATAGCACGAATGATCGACATGCATTTTGATGTATAACTTATGATGTGTGATTTGCAATTTAATTGTGAGACTAAAGAAGATTAAATTAAGACAAAAACCACATACCGACACGATGACCGGCCTTAGGGTGTCATCGTGGGTGTTCTCAACTAGACTAGCTGTAGGCTAGGTGTCACTTCGGACCTCACGCCCCCACCAAGGTCCCGAAAGGTTATCGGCCTTCGGGCATTACCTCCGGATTCGTTCCCAGACCATAAGGGGGACATCAAGACCACAAACCTTTCAGCCTTAACTACGACGAAAAATAATAAAGTGTTTGAAATGTCATAATGTAATGAAAGTGTTTACATGTTTAGTATTTTGGTCTGAATAATGCTAATGTTGTGTGGTATGATCCATTGGGCTCTCGAGCTAACCCTACTTTTCTATTTCAGGTGATAGTTGACACAGTGCGAGTTGGCCATCCTTAGGTGACTATGACTTTTGATGTAACCTCTCTGGAGATGTTATTATTACTTTATGCGCATTTCATTTTTGTACTTAAATGAATAGGGCCTGTGCCCCTTTCTTGTTAGTCTAATCTTTTATATATAATTAAATGTTTGGATTTATTTTAGAGATTTTGAAATTGTTTAACTTTGAATGTGATGCTCCTCTATTCAGTTGAAATTTTATTGATCATTTTATTTACTTAGAAATTCATTTAAAAAAATTCATCTATTTTAAATTGATTTTATTATTACTTGATGGATAGAAGAGATAGAAAGAAAGAAATAGAATGTGACATTGAATTAAGTAGTGCTCCACTCTCGGCAGACGATGCGGCGGTGGCTTCCCAGTCGAGCAGGCAAGCCTTCTCCAAGGGTGGTCCAAGAGAAACCACGGGGACCGAGGGCTGGTGTGTTACACTATACCATCATATATATTGTTATATGATCACATAGGTATACACTATGTATAGTATAAGTATACAAATAATATATTAAGCATTGTAAATCATCATATGTGTTGTTAAGTGTTAAAAAACAATTAGTTGATCATTCTTCTTTTTTTGCAGACTTAATGGACTGTATACTAATTTTAATATACCACGATGGAATGTTGACAGTTGAAAACAAATATGAGAATTTCAAGGTAGATGGAATATTAGTCCCAAAATCTGCAAATCTCATGGTTATTAAAAGATTATATGTGATACACTAAATGTAAATATAACTCAAAAGAATTTGGATATTAAATATCAAGTGCGAGAAGGATGTGTTTACTTGGTGATTAGTGATGATATGGGGTTGCAATTCTATTTGGAATTGAAAAGGAATGATTCAAATTTTAGAAAGTATCTTTTGTGTATAACAATATTAAACAGGAGTTGCACAACAATACAAGACATCATCTTGCATGATTCAAATCATAACAGCAATGTTGTGGTTCATAGTGAAGATCTAAGTTCGACAGCTTGTCTACCATTGGAAAACATTACTGAAAATTTATGTGACAAATTACAATATGCAAGGTCTTTGAGTATGGGAATAGTGGACATTTGGGAATCACATTATACAATTGAGAATGAAGATAATCATGGATTATGGGAAGAAGTGATATGCAACAATAAGCATTCAAATTTCATGCAGGGGCAACTGTTTAAAGACAAGGAGACTTTGAAAATAGCATTGGGGTTTTTTGCAATCAATAACCACTTCGAAGTCAAAGTGATTTGATCTTGTAAAGAAATGTATACCGTGAAGTGCTTAGAGGACACCTGTACATGGGAAATGAAAGCTTCTAGAAAAGGAAAAACAAACATGTTTAAGATAAGGAAGTTTAATAATGTACACAATTGCCCTGTTGATGTAAGGGTTGCAACCCAAAGACAGGCAACCTCAAGTATAATTGGAGATTTAATAAAGTCAAAATACTTAAATGTAAAGACAGTGTATACTCCGCAAGACATTATACGAGACATGAACAATGATTTTGGCATCAAAATCAATTATGTCAAAGCATGGAGATCAAAGGAAAAAGCATTGGAAAAATTGAGAGGGAAGCCATCAAATTCATATTCTAAGTTGTCAAGCTACTTCTACATGCTTGAAAAAAAAATTTAGGATCAGTGACACCAATGAAGATTAGTGATGATAGATTATTCCAATACATTTTCATGGAATTGTATCCATCTATCAAGGTTTGGAATCATTGTATACCAATTGTGGTAGTAGATGGAACATTTCTGAAATCAACACATGGAGGAACATTAACTACAACATCAACATTGGATGCGTCAGGTAAAATTTTTCCACTAGCATTTTCAATTGTCGATTCTGAGAACAATGCTTCATGGACATGGTTCTTTATGAGATTCAAAGATACATATGGTAGTAGACTTGGAATGTGCATCATATCAGATAAGCATGACAGTATACAAATAGCCACAACATTGGTGTATCCCGATGTTAGCCACTGTGCATCTATTTATCATTTACTAAGCAATTTGAAAAGTAAATTTAAGAAGCATCCTGGTAAAATTAAAGAATATTTCATCTGAACAGCAAAAGCATATACAATAGAAGATTTCAATGAAAACATGAAAGAGTTGGATAATGTGGACAAACGTATACAAGCACATTTGACAAATATTGGATTTGAAAAGTGGTCTCATATACACTCCATAGATAACAGGCACTCAATGATAAATTCAAACATAGCAGAATCCTTAAATGCAGCAAATAAAGCTGCAAGAGAGCTCTCAATTTGCACATTACTTGAGTATTTGAGATCACTGGTTCAAGGGTGGAGCTACAAAAATTGAAATAACGCATTATGAACCTTCATGCAACTCTGTAAAATTTATCATGATATGTTGGAAGAAAACTCCATTAAAGCATTGAAGATGTAGGTCTGTATTCTAACTTGTCTATCATTATAAGTTACTTGTATACCCTATGTATATCTAATGTTTACAATCATTATTTTTCTTTTATGAATTATCAACAATTTTTGGAATTATAAAATGTTTTTTCTAATGTAGGGGTGTTGTTGTGATAGGTTAAAGGATGTAATGATGAGATATATATTGTTTATGAATATGCAATGAAATATATAGTAAACATAAAGGAAAGGACCTGCACATGCAATAGGTTCCAAATGGATGAAATTCCATGTTCGCATGCACTTGCTGTAATAAACAAGAAGCACATGGACTCGTACCAATTCTGTTCAATTTATTACACCAAGGAAGCATTGGTTGCCAGTTATAATGAGACCATTTATCTAGTAGGAGAGGAAGCAACATGGAATATACCACAAGAGGTCAAGGATGAGATTGTGCTACCACCAATTGGTGCAATTAGAGTAGGAAGGCCAAAAAGGAAAAGGTATAAATCAAGTTGGGAATCTATAACAAGTATAAGCTGCGGGATATGTGGCCAAAAGGGACACAACAAAAAGACATGTAGACGTGTTCCACAATTATAGACATTCTTTCATATATTTTTCTTTCATATTGTTAATAAATTGCTCAACTATTCCATTTGTTAGTGGTCATTAATTGAATTACAATGATATTCTTTGCATTTAGTGTGTAATTATCAATAATATGATATAGGTATCATATGAGAATACTGTAAGAATATCGCCTTCTAACATAGGTATAATATTTGATAATATATGAATAACGTAACATCAACAATCAAAACTGTAATTTGTGTTAAAGTATGTTTAACTTTAGTATAACATCTTAATAACAATTGCATACCCTTGATATTTTTTTTTACAAACTACATTGTTGGTCTTATTTTCGAGTAATATTGGAATAAAATTCTAACGATGTCAGAATAAACATGATAATATTTCAATATCGATAGTATAATATAGGTATAACTGATGAATAATGTGATGAACTATTCTTTGAATGACGAATAATGCGGGTATGCCAACAAAGTGACATTTAATCGGGTAATATCTATTATGGTATGATGGTCGTATAACATCAGAATAACGCTTGTATACATATTTGACCAAACAGGCTTGAATGACGTTATTAATAAGCGATATTTGCTCCTAGTATAATCTCGGTATAATCTCAATATAACTAGTGGATATCTGGTATCACAATTGGGCAATATCTGTTCTGGTATCACAATCGAATAAAATCAGAATAATTCCTATATACAGCTTTTGACTGACGTGAATATCGCACGAATAATTGCAGTATATAAACTTGAATGATGTTATCGTTACGCGATATGTGTTCTTGGTATAATGTTCATAGTGTATAAAAACTCAAATGACGTGTAATTGTCCTGGGTTATCTGTTCTGGTATCACAATCGAATAATATCTTAATAATTCATGTATACAACTTCTCACCAACGTGAATATCCCGCGAATGACGTGTAACTAATCTGGATTATCTGTTCTGGTATCACAATCGAATAAAATCAGAATAATTCCCATATA
Organism: Tinospora cordifolia; assembly: GCA_030144865.1. NCBI lineage: Eukaryota > Viridiplantae > Streptophyta > Magnoliopsida > Ranunculales > Menispermaceae > Tinospora > Tinospora cordifolia. The sequence goes on from JAJIYU010014290.1 coordinate 5,247, forward strand.
CAGCTTTTGATAGACGTGAATATCGCACGAATAATTGCAGTATACAAACTTGAATGACGTTGTCGTTACACGATATGTGTTCCTTGTATAATGTTCGTAGTGTATAAAAACTCGAATGACGTGTAATTGTCCTAGGTTATCTATTCTGGTATCACAATCGAATAATATCTGAATAATTCATGTACACAACTTCTCACCAATGTGAATATCCCGCGAATGGCGTGTAACTAATCTGGATTATCTATTTTGGTATCACAATGGAATAACATCTGAATAATTCATGTATACAACGTTTAACCAACATAAATATCGCGTGAATAATTTCAGTATACAGACTTGAATGACGTTATCATTACGTAATGATGTGTAACTATGCTTGATTATCTCTTTTGGTATAACAGTTGTATCACTTTCATATAATTCATTTATACAAATTTGGCAGACATGAATATCGTGCGAATATTGCCAGTATACCAATCCGTGTTTACAATCTCAAATGACATGTAACTGTTCTGGAATAATTACTCTAGTGTAACACTAGTATAAGTTCCGAATCCTCTACGTATACAAAATCAAAAATGTTAATATTTCACGATATCTATCCATGGTATAATATTCGCATTATATACGAATAATGAATGTATACAAATGTGAATGGCATATCTGGCTGTACACTAGTGAATAAAACTAGTGTACAACTGATATAACACTGGTATAACATTTAAATTATTAATTAACTATTATTACTCTACCAAACTCGTATAACACTAGTATAACAGTTAAATTATTAATTAACTATTATTACTCTACCAAACTCGTATAACACTAGTATAAGATTGAAATAACACTGGTATAATATTTAATATTTAACATATAACACTGATATAACATTTAAATCATAAATTACCCATTATTATTATACCAAAAGTTGGTATACAATTGGTATAACACTAGTACAGTTGGTATAAGACTAGTTTATAGTCTTCTTCTCTGATCTCATCTTAGGGTTTTGATGAGCCTTCTTCTCCGATCTCATCCTAGGGTTCCGACAAGACTATGTTGTGTGAACAATAGCAATACGAGCAGAGAAAAGTAGCAGATCTAGTTCAAGTTTTAGCGAGCAATAGGGGGGCGAATGAGCAGAACAAACAGAACAATTGTTCTTCCGCTCCGGCGAGCAACACAGGCAGATCTGGTTCTTTAACTCCAGTGAGCAACAGGGAACAAACAAATCGAGCAACACAATCGTTTCGTAGCTCTAGCGAGCAACACAGGCAAATCTATAAAAGATTGAAACATTCTGGCAAGTAGTGAGCAGCAAGTAGCGAGGGGCGAGCAGCAGCAAGTGGGTGTTGCAACAGTGCTTCTTCCTCGGCAACCCACCATCAAATCCATTCTTCTCCATCTTCGTGTCCCTCTTCATCCCCTTCTCCTCTGTCGAATGGTTGCTGGAGAAAGGATTATGCAACGACGATGTAGAAATCAGGGATGATCTACAGGCAGAAATCGGGGATGAAGCAGAAATTGAAGCAAACAACACCAATCAACAAAATGGTCACGGTAATTACCACAGATCAAATGGTCACGGCGATCTATTTTGAATCACAAACAGTGCCAACAACATATAGTCTGGTATTTTTTATATTTGGTTACAATATCTGATATATGTAATGTATTTAAAAATGAAATACTTTAATGTTATTAAGTTAAAAAAAACTAACATTTTTGGTAATTTTCTCTAAAAAAAAGATTTGGTTGAGCATTTGGGCTCCACCAAACACCAAACCGTGACCAAATGCCTCATTAGCACTCTATAAGCGCCTTTGTATGCCCATTAAGGATGCCTTAAGGCTTTCAAAAACAAAAATATTCCACACAATGTGGTTGTAAATACAAAATCGATTGATGATTTCAATTATTCGTATTACTAAAACCAAAAAACTAAGAATCTCATACTAATTTATTAATTTGAATTCAAAGAATCTAAGAGTAAATAATTAATTTGATTTAATTATGTCATGGATCGAGTGTGAGGAAAATTGTTCCCATTGGTTTATAAATAAGATTCATTCTATAATGGTATTGTATCACACACGAGTTTAAATGCATATAACAAGCATCATCTCTTCTTTTCGAATCTACACAAAAGGAACTCAAAAAATGTGATTTGAAAATATAATTGATTTGAAGTTGAAGAAAGGCCTTTAGGTAGTTATCTTTCCCATTGGTCTTCAATTTTGATCTACCTTTTAAAGAGTCAATTGTTTGAAGATAACGTGTACTAACAAAAAAATGTTTATTTCAAAAAATAACATTTATTTTCAAGAAAATGTCTGTTAAGTAAATTTGGAATACTTGAAATATACGTGAAGCCAAATGATCAATACAAATGAGGTAGTTTTGCATGTCGGGGTCACTTAACATGACTACGATGCTATCGATCGATGTTATTCTCCTTCCTAGAAACACATTCTACTGGTTTCAACTTTGCTCCCTTCTCTCTATTAGTCTCCATACTTTGCAATTGATGATCTTTCTACTTCCAAAAGCTTGACACAAACAATTTTCTATGGCGACAAAGTTGGTTTTTATAAGGAAATAGGAAAGCTGAATAACGATTGGTATGTACATATTTATATATGGAACTTGAGGAGCGTTAAGCTACGACCTAATCTCTGAAAACTTCCGTTCTAATTTTCAAAACAATATAACCTCTATTCTAATTTCAGAATAAACTAGGACCTAATCTCTGAAAATTTTAAAATAATAACAATATCTTATTTTAAATTGCAGATCCAAGCATTAGTGTGGCTTAGAACATGATAGTATAATACTTCATCCCATAATTCTTCATGTACCTATATATACTCATTCTTTTAGTATATAAGGTGAGGGACGTTGATTGACCCGTGGGACATATATTGAGTGAGGTACTGATAGGATAGTCATAGAGTATGTATAAGAAAAAATCATAAATTTTTGTTATAAAAAATCAAATTTGAAATTTTTCTAAAATAATAAATAAATAACATGGCTGATATAGAGGGTTTTTTTTAAATATTACAAAAAAATAAATTAATTTTAAAATATTCAAGGTACTAGTATTATATGACAACTACCAACTTTTTTATAGTAAAACGCTATGTGTATGTACACTGTGGCTTTTTTTCATGTAAGAAGGTAGTCTTTTAAAAGATGCCTTCAGTGTAAATTGAATTTAGATATAGTGTTATCTAATTTTTTAAGTCCTAGTCTTATGTGGGGGTTCCTTAAAATCCAACACTTGGAACACATTTAAATATCTTCTCTAGATCTTTCAGAATCGTCAAACTCAATTTTCAATGCCCTAGTCAATTTTTTGACCACCCCTCCTACGAAACTTTAAGTTCATTTTGAACTATAAAACTATTTGAAATTAACTCAATTTTTTGACCACCCCCCCCCCTCCCTCCCGAAACTTTAAGTTCATTTTAACCTATAAGACTATTTAAAATGAACTCAATAGATCAGAGACCTATGCACGGGTTATTTTTTTTGAACCCAATACTTGAAACACATCTAAATATCTTCCCTAGACCCTCTGAAATCATCGAACCTAATTTTCAATGCCCTGATCAATTTTTGATCCTGCCCTCTGAAACTCTAAGTCAATTTTGAACTATAAGACTATCAGAAATGAACTCAACAGGTCTGAGACCTATGCGGGGGTTATTTTTCGAAACCAACACTTGGAACATAGACACATATCCTCCCTAGACCTTCCAAAATCATTGAACCCAATTTTCAAACTATGACTATTTGAAATGAACTAAATTTTCAAAATGTAACAAAGCTAATGTATAAGAGAAAAACATAGAAAACAACAAAATGTAAACTTGAAAATTACATTTAACACTTGTACTTCAACAAAGTTACATGTACAATTACAATAAAAAAAAATACCAAAAGAACTAAAAAAATTCATCATTCGGTTTCACAAGTTGGCCAATGGCATCTTTTGTTTTGTCATAAATGAGCCCTTATGTATTATTGCTATGGTGATTGGACAAGAGGTTGAATTTCATCTCGAGCCATGTTCATTACCTTCATAACACTCTACTTCATTTGCTGGTCCCTTTTTATAGGACATGATGCCTTTCTGGAAGGTAGGATCGGATGAGAACATACTTAGATCAAATAAATACACATCTTCTTGCGAGGTTGACGCTTTAACATTGGAGAAAGGATCAAATGGAGTACCGTGATCAAAAGAGTACAATCATATGTGGATGGCATCTGCTTTCCACGTTCTCTCTATATCATCTACTCAGCCTAAATTGTTTGTAGTGTAGATAATGCAACCCTCTCAATTGTCCTCATAGATACATCATTGGTATGTTGAGTGAGCATGTGAATGTGAACTAATTGGCTTGCTTGAACATCAACAATAACAACAAAATATACAATATTAACAAACAATGTTAATGATAAATCCTCATAATAAAATTATGAATGTAAAATAAAAAACATATGCATACCAAGTAATGGAACCTCGCTCTGTTTACCATCATAAATCTCTGTGTTATTGTTTGGTACCATACCGTTTAGGGATCAAAATAATTATATATGGTGTATGAGTAGCATCTGATATACCCTCGGCTAAATGCTCTGCTCGTTCCACCTATTATGCAATATACTTTTGATGACCCACAAATCAATCACAATCAGATTGACCTCTCATATCTATATTATGAGGATCGTTGTCTGCGTTGCATGGTTGGAGTCGATTAATACATTTCAAATTGCTACAATACATGATTGTAACTCACCAACTGCAAAACAAATGAGTGGGGAAACAGTGTGCCAAATGTCTCTACCACGCCGATAATACTCCGACAAATCATTGATTAAGTCATCCGTGCATGGTGTCCAAATTACCTTTAAAACAATAACGTATTTGTTTATGTGAGTTTGATGTCAAATTCAAAAATATGGTTTAAAACAGTAATAACAACATAATGAAAAATACCTGCTCAAATGATTATATATCTAATAACTCTTTGTACTTGACTAAAACATGCAATGGAACATGTGTGGTCACTAAAACATTTTTCCACATGCAACACAAATAGCAGCACATAAAGAATTTAAGTGTTCACACTATAAACATAAGAATTATAGAGGTCAAGTTTTGTTCCACCTTACCTATATCATACTGGTGGTGGTAATGGTAAATGTGCATGAGGATCATTATGAATATTGTCCCGCTCATAAATTAACAACTTGTTTATTACTACCCTTATTTTAGATTCTATATAAACATCCCCTCTATGGAGTGTTTTTTCAATTTCTTTTCGTCTAATTTCAAACCATGCAACCTTTCTATAAAATGTCAACTATGTCAATGCAATAATAGAATACATTCGGGCACCTTTTAAGACACTATTAAAGCTTTCTACACATACAAGAAAACAACAAGACTAACAACAATTAAATACATTATGTAAACATATAAAAAAAGTAAATTATGACCAACTAATCAATAACATTGGATGTCATCCAACCACATTGCACACCACCATTAAAAGTCATAGTCCACTACTTTGGGTCAATTCGAGTAAACAATCTAGTGTAACCCTCTCGTTTTTTTTTTCAAATAATGATATTAGCGTTGCAAAGTTGCGAGGTTGATATTGTGAACCAGCTTTCTTGACTAGTTCTCTTAACTCCTCGTCATGGACTTAGTTATTGAAATTACTGGCAACATGACGCAAACAATTTCTGTGATGTGCAAGTGGCTCAGCCCAACCATTGTTTGGGTCTTGAACAGCTGCTAGGATACCTGCATGACAATCACTGGTTAAGCAAATATTAGCTCTATATGTTACTTGATAATAGAGAATCCTAAGAAACCATGACTAGTTATCCTTGTTTTCTTGTTCAACAATTGCAAAGGCCAAGGAAAACATGTGACTAGCAGCATCAATAATCGTGGCAATGGGCATCTTCCCACGATATTTACCGTATAAGTGTGTGCCATCTATTTGTGTAATGGGCCTACAATGTTTAAATCCCTCCATTGAAGCACCAAAGGCCTAAAAACAATGACAAAAAACAACTTCTACATAATGATCCAATTCAGCAATTTTGCTTGAGTTAGTTGCATTTAAGATACCTATCCAATTGGAAAGAGCATTGTACGACTCATCCCAATCCCCAAATTTTTTTTCCATCACTTTTGTTTTTGCTTACCACACTCTCCTATAAGTAACATCATACTTGTACTTATCTTTCACAAATGCATAAAACGCTCTTATTGAAATTGAAGGATCTTGCTTGACAATGTTGAATATCTCACAAAATATTAGTAATGAATCTAACTGTTTGTGTTCTTGTGACATTAGAGGAAAGACTCTTGTATATGTTCCATCACACTTTGTGATCTCAAACATTCTTTTCCACTTACGCTTAACAGACCTAACCCTCCACCGATAGCCATCTTTCCATTTCTTACATCTGATAGACCAAACATTAGGTTCTGAGTCAACCACAACATATTCACGTTGTTGTGCTACGAAACATTTCACTGTATGTTGCAAGTCATCTTTTGTAATACCTTGAAAAATTTTTGAATATTAAGAATACAGAAATGCGTTCATTAAATTATGAAAACACATTAAATATGCAACGATAGAACGGTAATTTTACCCTTTAGGGGTAGAACACTAAATTCACATGAAAAATAAAAAATTACCACTATTCTAATTATCTCATAAGTAATTTTACAAAAATAAAATAAAATATATTAAAATATGAGTAGTGGAATACGGTGGTAGGATATATTAAATTATGAATTGTGGAATGAGGTGATTGGCTAAGGATGCCTATAAATAGCACCCTTCTCTTCCCTTCAAACCATTCCATCTCATTCTTCTCTTTTTCATTCTCAAGAGAAAGATAGTCTCCTCATTCTGCTCTTCTTCATTTTTCTTCTTAGTTCTCTTCTAGCTTAAGAGAAAAAGTGTCACCTTACTCTCTCCTTGAGTGAAGAAAGAAGGTTGAAGGCTTGAAAAGGCTTAGAATACTAAGATCAAAAGGATTTAAGCATCAAAGGTGGAGATGAATACCCATACTCTTTAATATTATTTTAGTTCTAAATATAAAGCATGATTGGTTGTTTACTTTTATTGAATGTTTGAAAGCATTCTAGGGATATGTTTAACAGTTGTTAGGATGATTTCTTATCTTTTGTAGTGTTGATAGCATGCTATGTGATTCATGAATATCAAATACTGCTATATGTACCTTGTGAAGTTTATTAAAATGTGTTGTTTATTTATATCTAGAATAATGATACTATGAGTATGCTAGTGGTCACTAAATAAAGATGATTAAGATATGTAACCATGTACCGGCGCGGTGATGCTAACATTGTGGTAGTGGTCTAGTGTTATTGTGGGTGTTTCTAACCCAAGGCGGGTCTTAATGCTATTATGACAGTAATAAGATGGGAATGATAGTCGAGTTAAAACTTTGCTCCCAAATAAGGTCATGTAACACCCTGAAATTTTGCGAGCGCGCTACGTCGCCAGTGAATATAAAATAAAATGTTATTTTGAAGAAAAAATAACTAATAGCCTTTTTAATATGCATAGAAGATAGATTTGAGGATTGATAATAATTGACTTAAATATAAGAGGTTCACGAAATATTAGTAATTGAAAAAAAATTAAAAATAAAATAATACAATACTTACATGTACGTCGATAACAAAAAGAAAAATAAAATATTCGTTGATTGAAAGAAAAATAAATAAATAAATAAATTTATATAATACGCGATACTTGCGCGTATGTGTGCCTTGCAAAAATTTAAATAGGAATTTGTTCTTTGAGCTCTTGATCAAGATTGGAAAAAAAAATGAATGCATTAACGAATTAAAATTTAATAATAATAGACTCAAATCTTGATTGAAAAAAATAAAATATAATCTGAAAATTTGGGTTTTAGATTTTGAAAAGAAATTAACTAATAATAATAATAATAATAATAATAATAATAATAATAATAATAATAATAATAAT
>JAJIYU010014291.1:0-13304 GCA_030144865.1 Tinospora cordifolia
ATTATTATTATTATTATTATTATTATTATTAATTTTATTTTTATTTTTTAACTTTTAGGTTATGGGGAATTGGCTATATTTATCTATTTAGTTTTTCACTTACACTTTTTAATTTGGCCAAATTTATTGTTGTATGATATCTCATGATATGATTAATAAGGCATGGCGATGCAATATATGTCTCATATGCTAGATTGTGGACTATTACTATTGGGATTCGCCAATTTGGAAAACAAGAGAAAAACATGAAAGAATAACTGCCTAATAAGTGACAATTCACTCAAGTGAGAGAACAAAACATGCCATAAACAATTGAAGAAAAGAAAACAAAATGGAAGAACAACTAAAATAAGCTTTATAGTAAAAATAATATTGTCCAAGTATCCAATTCCAAACCTCAAGTCAGGAATTTGAAGATGACTAAGTTGGAGCTCAAAATATGTACCCACACGTCATCAATATGCGAGTCAAAATGGCATTGACCTTAAATGTGCCAAGGAAGAGCATTGCTCAACTATATCCTTTTTTACTTTCTTACTCTCCTCTCTTGAGATTGATATTGAGTTTAGAGTTCTCTAAATTTTCAAGAACTTCTTATGTTTTTAACAAGGTTTTCAAGTTTGGGAGCCTATTAGTATTCAAATGATCAAACTGCAAAATTGTAGCCATAATCATAAGATCTACGAACTGGAAAAAAAATGTCAATTATATGTCAAGGTGCCGACCATAAGTAAAAGAACACTTTTAAGACAGCAAACTGATTGGCAATTTGGTAAGTTTAGCTCCAGCTCTAGTACCATCACTAGCTCTATAATCGCTGCAAGAACTTCTATTAGAGGACAAAGATGTGACAAACGCCAATTTAAACAACCATGTTGCTAACTGTCATGCAAAAATAAAATAAGTCAATATATATTGCAATTAAATTGGCCAATTTACCATAAACTAATAAAGCACAATCACAACCAAAAGTTTAGGGGTACCAAAGGGCAGGTTTGGATCATAAAAATGATAAAAATATTGCAAATATGTTTGTTTATAATAAAATTTAGTTATTACAAACTACATAAAGTTGTAATACATGACATTTGCAAGCTTATGGTTTGTGTATTTAAATAAGTCTTCAATGTTACACATTTCAAGCATTACAAGTATATATTATTAATTGATCTTACCATAAAAGTAAATATTAATAATAAATTACAAAAGTTTTTCAAAGTATGACCTTCCGTTCCAAGATATTTTTCCCCAAATGTATACTAATAATAATATCAATAAAATGTGTTTTGAGATTTTTCTTTTAATAAATGTTAATAGCTATGTCTACACATGTTTATAATGAAAAGAATACTTTTTTTTTTTGAAAGTAAACATACTTTTTTTTTTTTTGAAAGTAGACATATTATAAAATTTGGACGAGCTGTCCAATAGTCAAAAAGATACAACTACAAAGAGGAAGACCCTACACAACCCAAGGACCAAACTATCTTGAATACAAAATCGACGCCCACTGCGTCACCCACTCACTGAAAGAGTATCCTAAACCTAGATTACTAATGGAGACCCACGTTGCAAACAAAATGTGAGATCTCTTTGTTACATTAGTTACATTAATATCCGAATTCTTGAAAATACAGCCATTTCTCGCCTCCCACACAGCAGCCCAGATAGCAAAAGTGATCAACAACCAGTAGCTTCGCAGATGATCCAACCGATTTGCCGTCCATGCATGAACATTTGAACTATTAGGAGGGCGAGGCATCACTAATAAATCCTGCTGCCAGTGACTCCAGACTGCCGTTAAGACCTTGCAATCCTCAAAAATGTGACGGGCGTCATCCTCAGCGGCCCTGCAAAGGCAACAGGAAGAAGGAGATAAGTAATGAGAAGGGAATTTCTTCTGAATCTGGGCAGTGCAATTGAGTTTTCCTTGCATGATCAACCATGCCAAAATTTTATATTTAGTTGGCATTTTGATTTTCCAGATTAAAGCCAAATGAGCCTCGGTTGTCCGCAGATCCTCTGCTAGGAAAGCACTATAGCAAGAGCCGGTAGTAAAAGACCCAGACTTGTCTTTGGTCCACTTCCACGTGTCAGGATATGCGCTGAGACGCACTGACTGAATACTGGAGAGAAGATTGGCCAAATCCTCTATTTCCTCATCCTTGAGCTGCCTTCGCAGGCCCAGATTTCACTCCCCACTACTGATGTTAGCCTCGGAACACCTCCACATCTGAGACAGACAAGCTACTCGATCTTGAGAAATTCTGTAGAGTCTTGGAAATTCTTCTTTGAAAGGGAGAGTGGTACACCACGCGTCCTCCCAAAATCTGACACTCCTCCCATCTCCAACCCTCCATTGAATGTGGGGGCTAAATTTGGCATAAAGAGAGTGGATGAATTTCCAAGGAGATCTGTGTGTCACCTTGGAATTGACTCCTGCGATCATTCCGTTTTGGGAGCAACCATGAATACTAGCAATAATTTTCCTCCACAGCTGATTTTGCTCCTTGGAAAATCTCCAAAGCCATTTAGAAGCAAGAGTATTGTTCCTTGTCATAAGATGGGCTACTCCCAGACCTCCCTCCTCCTTAGGCTTGCAAACCAGCTGCCATCTTACAAGCATTTGAGCCTTCTCAGCTCCTTCGGCCTTCCAAAAGAAACGCCTGATGTTCTTATCGATCTCTTGCTGAACCATTGAGGGCATCCAAAAGATTGACATGTAATACATCGGAAGCGCCTCTAGGACTGCTTTGATCAATAATAGCCGGCCACCTCTTGAGAGATAAGAACATTTCCATCCTTCAATCCTTTTGTTAACAGTGTGAATACCTGGCTCCCAAAAAGAAATTCGCCTTGGATTTCCCCCCCAAGGGCAAGCCTAAATACTTCATTGGCCAATTGACAACAGGAATACCGAGCATTTTGTGAGCAAGGACCATGTCTGCCTCCTTAATGTTAACACCTACCATCTGACTTTTGTAGAAGTTGATATGCAGACCAGAAACAAGGGAGAAGCTTTCCAGATCCCGAAGAAGCATTTCCCAGGTTTTCGGACTGTTGCCCAAGAAGAAAAGGGCATCATCTGCGTAGAAGAGATGAGACAGAAGGATCTTTTGCTGGCCTACCTCGAATCCTTGAAACCCGAATTGCCTAGCCCTTTCCACGATGCCATGAAGACTGTCTGCTACAAGAATGTACAGGAAAGGGGAGAGGGGACATCCTTGTCTGAGGCCTCTTTCGGCAACGATTTTCCCCTTCGGTTGGCAGTTAATGAAAATGGAATACGAGACTTTAGAGATGCATCCGTATATCCACTTACACCGTCTTTCTCCGAAACCTTTCCTCTTCAAAACATAGATGAGATACTTCCATCTGACCGAATCATTAGCCTTATAGAAATCAATTTTGACCACCAACCCTTCTTTTTTCCGGACTCTGTAATCCTCAACTGCCTCGTTAGCAATCAGAATGGCGTCAAAAATATGTCTCTGATTGACAAAGCCCAGCTGGTTTTCTGCTACTGTAACTTGAATCACCTCCCTTAACCTCCTAGCTAGAATCCTGGCAGTGATTTTATAAAGGCTAGTGACCAAGCTGATGGGTCTGTAATCTTCCATCTTTCCCGGGCAAGCCCTTTTTGGGATTAATTGGATGTAAGTTTCATTAACGCATTTGTTGACAATTCCTGTTGAGTGAAATTCTTGCAATGTTTGCATGATTTCTGTCTTCAGGAGATCCCAGTTCTTTTGGTAGAAGAGCATGGTAAAACCGTCTGGGCCTGGAGCTTTTTCTCCTTCACAACTGAACACGGCCTCCTTCACTTCCTCCTCCTCGAACGGATTCTCCAGCCACACTCTCTGGCCCTCTGATATGGGATTCCAATCTATCCCATCTATAGCCCACTTGGCTCTATTACCATCAGCAAAAATTTTATTATAGTATGCAATGATGTGATTCTGGATGTCACTCTCCTCCTCCAACAACACTCCATTTTCGTCCTTAATGCTGGAAATAAAAGCGCTTTCTCTTCGAATTGTGAGAAGTCTGTGGAAAAATCTCGAGTTAGTGTCCCCTTCCCTTGCCCACTTCACTCTAGCTTTCTGTCTAGCCTCCCTTTCGACTCTATTATCAATGGTATTAATCTTCTGGATAATTTCAGACCTTAAAATCTTATCCCCCTGCTGGGTAAGCCCTCGCTCTGCGCTATAATCTATCTCCTGAATGTTTTGGTGCAACTCCTTCAGCATTTGATCATCTTCAGCTTTGAAATTTCTGCTCCAGATTTTTAAGTCTACTTTCAACTGCTTTAATTTCTGCATGAATCTATAACCCTTCCATTTCCCTTCTACCGATTTGTGCCACCAGCCTCTTAAATTGCTACAAAAGTCCTTCCTGTCCATCCAAGAGTGCTCGAATCTGAAGGGAATAGGACCCCACCACCTGGGTTGTGTGTCCAGCTGAATAGGCCAGTGATCTGATGTATGTCTGTGAAGAGTCGTATGCCTACCATTTGGAAAGAGACGATCCCAATCAGCGTTAACCAAGAATCTGTCCAATCTTGACAAAGAAGGAAGATCCCGGTTGTTGGACCAAGTGAAGCTAGCGTTCAACAGGTCGGCATCTCTCAGATGAAGCTCATTGATAAGGTCATCAAACTGTTTCATCCTGAGAGACAAGGGCCTTTCATGATTCTTTTCTTCCATACATCTTATAGCGTTAAAGTCCCCTCCTATACACCAAGGCCCAGAAAGCAATTTCGAAAGAGCTGCCAGCTCATCCCAGAAGGAGACTCTGTCCTTGTCAGAACAAGGGCCATAAACTGCGGTGAACCACCAACTGCAGCTACTCGGGTGACAGATTTGGATCGAAAGGGAATGACTACCATAGAAATGGTCTATAACAGTGATGAATCTAGTATCCCAAGCGACTAAGATTCCCCCGGCTGAACCTTCGGCGGGAATGTGGAGCCAATTGCAGAACCTTTTCCTCCACACGAGGCCTATAGTCTCTTGGGAGAAGCGGCCTCGTTTTGTTTCCTGAATGGAAATTATGTGAGGGGCAGCTGAGCGGAAAACTTTCCTGATCATACCACATTTTTGACTGGAGCCCAGCCCCCTGATGTTCCAGGAAATTATCTTCATCAAGACCACGCAGCCCCCGACCTGCCTGATCCATTACTCCGTATCTTCTAGCCAAAGAAGTTGAATATCTATCTCCTTCAAGAATCGGGCCACTCTATCAGATTCAGATGTACCCTTCCCTTCCTGGTTTGACTTGCCCACTTCTGCTTTGTAGGAACATTCGCCCACTTCTAGAACTCTAGCCTCTTCATCCTTCTCCTTCTGTCTTGTTGGGCTTGCTGAAGATTCACCTGCATCATTAGTAGGAGATGGGAATCGAATAACTGAGCGTACCTTTGGATTCCAATGCCTCTCTCCCGTGCTTGGCATGTGCAGGTTTGCTCCTTCATCTTCAAACTCCCTGCCTAGCCATCTCGGGGTGACGAAAGGAGTCTTCGAAATGTATTCTTCAAAATCAGAGGGGTAAATAATGGGCTCTTTTCCTTTCCTTTGGATCTCGGCGGGGCTCATTAATTCGACCCAAATATTAGCTTCCTTGTCTTGGCTGGCCTTTCTTCTCGAATATGTTTTGAGACCCGGCCTTGCTGAAGTCTTAGATGGACTTCTGTCTTCATCTGGTGTGAATTTCTCTTTTGTGGGCCCCTCCCTTGATAACGGGCCCAGATCCTTCGGCTCAATCCTTTCAGTTATGGGCTTCTCAACGCGGCTTGTATCATTTTGTTGATCCAGGTCAGAATCATGGATCTCAATGCGGTTTGGGTAACTCGATGGTACATCCAGATCCGAAACCCGCGAGTCGCAGTTCCTCCTCCTCACGCCATCTCTGCTCTGCGTCAACTGTCTAAGCCTCAGTCTGATGGAACGGCGCCGAACTTCACTTACCGCCCTGTGACGTTTGACTTTCGAACGTCGATCATTAAACTATATAAAGTTGTAATGTATGATATTTGCAAGCTTATGGTTAGTCTATTTAAATAAGTCTTTATCTTTACATTTTTCGAGCATTACAAATATATATTATTAATTGATCTTACCATAAATATAAATAATAAATTAAAAAAGTTATTCAAACTATGACCTTTCATTCCAAGATAATTTTCCCCAAATGTATACTAATGATAATATCAATAAAATGTTGGTTGAGATTTTTTTTTTTTATATAAATGTTAATAGCTATGTGTACACATTTTTCTATTGAAAAGAATAAACATCTTAGACGCCTTACTAAATGTTGAGTAAAAATATTATAGAACACGTTATACACAACTATCATGCGCCCTTTTCATCTAATGCTAAAAGTTGAGAGAGTTTTTCCTTGAGGTGGACTTCTTTTATGCTTTTTGAATCAAGATCAAGTCTTTTGATACAAATGTCATGTGTCTTTGCCTCACTTGCCTAAACTTGAGAATTTTGGCCTAGGAAGTAGTCCGAGAGGAAGGGATTTTCTTTCTTTTTTTCTTTTTTATTTTTTTATCCTCATAACCAACTGAATCTATCTCGTGTAAGCAATTAGCTAAGTAAAATAATGTGCCATAAAATTTAAGCATGCCTAAAGTGAAAGGGGCAAAACATAGCTATTTCTAGCAGTTTAGCCCAACTGCCTAGTCCGCTACCTAATCCTCCCTTGGATTACGATTTTCCCAGTTTACTATCTTGATCCACTTGTATGGTGTGGATCAGAATATTGCAACTTCGCTTCGCTTATGGAATGGTGTCCTCTTATGCAGTGTTGTCAAGGCGGTAAGGCGGTTTAAGACGGTAAGCCTCCATAAGGCGAGGCGTAGCTTAGGCGAGGACTAGGCGGCGCCTAGGCGGTCCATAAAATAATTATTTAAAGATCCCTGAAGAATTATTTATTTATTTATTGGTCCCTTACCCAATATATATATATATATTTTTTTTTTCTGAAAAATTGTTTAATACTTTTTATAAGTTTATTTATTTATATTTTACATTTAATTAATTAATGATATGTAAATTATAAAATTATAAATAATAACATATTAGATAATACATTATGATCATAAGTTCACATACTTCATATTCATAACATTCAAAAAAGAAGAGCTAATTTTGCACGCACGAGAGAGAGAGAGAGAGAGAGAGAGAGAGAGAGAGAGAGAGAGAGACAAAAGAGAGACGTAGATAGAGAGAAAGAAGAGAAATGCAGAAAGATAGAGATAGAGAGGAAGAGAGTAGAGAGAGAGGGAGGAACGTAGAAAGACAGAGAGGGAGAGATGCAAAAAGAGAAAGAGACATAGCAAAAAGAGCTAAAGAGACGTAGAAAGAGAGTAGAGAGAGAAAGGGAAAGACATGCACAATGAGATGGAGAGAGTCGTCGGAGTCGCTCACTGCACAAGACGTCGGAGTTGCTCACCAGAGTGTTGGAGATGATTGTCGGAGTCTCAGAGATGATCGTTGGAGTTGGTTCGAGTCGTTTGATTTTGAGAGGTTTGAGAACGGAGTTATTAGATTTAGGTTAAAATTAAAAAAATTAATTAATTAATTAAAAGTCCTCCTATTTTTTTAAAATTTACAGAGAAGCCCTCCTAGCGCCTAGGCGGTGAGAGGGCCTGGATGCCTAGGCGGAACCTAGGCGAGGCCTAGGCGACGCCTTGACAACACTGCTCTTATGAGCTCAAGACACTAATTGGTCTTTTTTTGGAGCTTAGGAGGAATAGATACAAGTAACTACTCTTACGGGTGCAAGACCTTTAAGCCTTCGATGTAAGACACTTCCTAAATTGGCAATCCTAGCCAATACATATTCAATCTTGCCAAAAATATTAAATGAAGTTTACAAGATTGAATGTGAAACTTTTTATAGATGCCTATTTGAGACTATGCACAATGCTTAGTAGGAAGTATTCCTTTGCTTGATTGAAGATTTAAAACAAAGCTTGCAATTGAAGAAGCATAAATTTCTTCTCACTAACTCTTTTAGCCAAGATATATTAGCTTCATGCTTAAGCTAACATATCTTACTCTTGAAATATGACTTAAAATAATTTTGGATCGTACGAATCTCACTCAAAATAGTTTTCCAAAGTTCGAAAGTTTAAGTTCAAGAGATTTTGAAAACTTGAGGGGATAGGGAAATACTCAAAGAGGAATGAGGCCTTAGCAGGAAAGTGGTTATGGCTGTTTACAAAAACAAAGAAATGCTTTGGGTAAGAATAATTAAAAGCATCCACGGAGTAAATAAAAATGCTATAGAGGTTGCTATCCACCCAAGGACAACTTATAAGAGGCTGTGGAAGTTCATTCACTCCATCTGTTTGCAGTTCCTTCAATAGGTGAAATGAAAATCATGTGCTTGGAAGACCATTTAATTTTAGGACCATTTGTATGGCCCTCAAACATTCATTACTCACTTCCAAAGATTATACAAAAGCTCGACGCTCCATGAAGCATTAGTAGCCTCATTTCACATAGGTGGAGGGATGGAAAATCAACTCCAGCATGGGTGGGACTTGAAGCTTTGAAGGAATTTGGGAGGGAATGAAGCACAAGAGACACTTCAATTGATACAATAGTTGGGAGGGGTGGTGTTATGGAATAGGGAAGACAAGAAAATTTGGGTGGCAGATAGCTCAAGAACTTTCTTATCAAAATCCTTCCTCAAATGCCTCAGTGCAAATCAACCTTCTCAATTGCGTGTCCACGGACATACCTCTAAGTTCATTGGGTCCTCCACAATCCCCACTAAAGCTGAGATGTTGTGCTAGCTAATCAATGTAAAAAGACTTAACAACGTTGAGATGTTACTTTCCTCCTCTTGGTGCTACTTGTGTAGGAGTATGAAAGAGAAGCAAGGGAAGGACGAAGTTCCTTTAATGAGGAGGGTTGTCTTGACCGATTGGAGCTAGGAGCTTGGAAGCAAGGGACAAGACTGAATTCCTCTTAATGAGGAAGATAGGAATGCTTCGATAGAGGGGGTGCAGCATGTGTTTGCTAGCTGTGCATTCATAAAGAGCATATGACGCAAGTGGAGTATCAGCCATGAAAGTATGAATGCACCTATAGAGGAGAATCTTTTTGCCATACCCCATACAGTTGGAAATTCAGCAATAGGTAGATATTGGAAGTGAATTTTATTTGTGATCCTGTATACAATTTGGGAGGAACACAATCAGTGGTTGTTCCTTGATAAAGCTTCTACAAGAAAACAAATATGGAAGAGGTTTGTTGCTTTGTTTGCCGCATGGATAACTCTGACAAAGCTGGGAAAAGGCTATAATTTTGGGAATTGGATAACAAATTGGCAAAGCATATTATACAGGATCTAGAGGTTAATATGGCATCTAAAGGAGGCAGTCTTTTGTTACATTCTATCTCTATACTATGTATTAAATTGGCTATAATGGGATGTGTCATCTCACAAAGCTTCTTTTATGAATATCAATGTGTTTCTTTAAAAAAAAAAAAAAAAAAAACAAGAGAGATTTTGAGAACCCTTTTTGGTTGTTGAAAATAATGAGTAAAGATTATTTTGAACAAGAGAGGCTGTGTAGTACCCCCTTGCTAAAGGTGACACTTATATCCAAACTCCAACGACTCACCAATAATTTAACCTCCTCCCATAGCTGGTTTTTCAATTTAGAAATGTCATGGGCAAGCTTGCTATTTCTCTCTAGCCATAATGCTGAAAATGTAGCTAAGAACGTAATGCAACAAGCTTGTTTTTCATCCAAGGACAAGATTGTAGAATTGCCCAACGTTGAGACATTGTTGAAATTAGGACATCGGAATCGACAACATGAGAAGGTATACCCAAGGAACGAAAATTTGATTTCGTTCCAAACTTCGACCTTTGAAAATTAGACTTAATTCAAAGAGTTCGAGAAATTCGAAAGAATCTTTGTAAAAATTTGTCAACTTAGAAAAACTCAAAAAAATACTATGTAAATGCTAAAATATGCACAATTTCTATTAAAAATGATGAAAACAAACATAAATAAATACATTTTATGTATAAAAGTATGAATATAATGGTATCTAACGTGTATTTTGACATTAACAATGTTTAATGCACATTGTGCATGTTAACTTAAAGCTGTTTTAAAAAAAGAAAGAAAGAGAAACTTATTGTCAAACCCTAATGGCTTTACAAACATAAACCCTAGTTCGATTGATCATTGACTCGCTAATGGCTATAAGCGTAAGTATATTCGATCTTCTTTATCAATTACAATAGATGACTCTCATTTCTCGTTCTTCTCTCAACGCCTCTCCTCTACGTTATTAGCTTATTTTTCTCTTCTCTTTCTTCTTTTATCATCTCTCCTTGAGGCTAAAAATCATTTTTCTTTCTTTTAGATTGCCACTTGCCAGTTGCACATATCTTGCCTTCAATCTTCTTCATTTATAGAGAGTTTTTTTATTTTTTTATTTTTTTATTTATTTATACAATCTCTATGATTATATACAAGAATCTCTATGCATTAAATAGATTCTTTCATAAAAAATGTCGTTTTTTACTACTTTTATACATTTTTTTAGAAATAGTCGAAACTTCAGTTTTAAGTAAACTTCGCCAATTTTTTTGAAGATTTCGACGAAATTTTGTAATTTTACAATTAACTGTGAATTTCTCTTCGATTGTCCAAATTACCTAATTTCGTCAAACTTTAGCTAATTTTCATACCATGGGTATACCAACTGCATGATAACTTCTCACCAATGAGCATGAAAAAAAGAGACATGATCCTAATTATCCTTGTTTCAACACCATAACACACATCAGTTGGGGGAAATACACCAATTCGGGAATATTTTTTGTAGCCTATCACTTGAATTCAATTTCTTATGGAACAATGCCCACCCAAATATCTTAACTTTAGACTAAAAGGGAGCCCCTCATAAATGAGCAGTGTTGTGAAGATTGGGTTTTGTAGGTGGATCGACCAAGTGCAAAAAGAGGGATTTGATTGAAAACACTTTGGATGATTCTAATCTCCAACAATATTAGTCATGAGTTTGTGAGGAAGTTCATTAGACATTATAAAAGGGGATTAATTTCTTCCAACATGCAATTTTTTAGTGCTTTATGAAGATGAAGGGTTCCACAAGGTATGAGAGATGTGCGAGCCCATTTGTGAATGGCTTGGATGAAGGTAGATAAAAGACCTAATTGTTTGGTAATTTAATTGAAAAGGCCTTATAGATGTGGGAACTCCTTGGCCAATTGAGTCCTTCCAACCATTTGTCCTCCTTAAAGAGAGTTTTTATCAGCACTCAATTTTAACTCCAAATTGGCTTTGTCTTTGGTGTAAGGCTATGATGAGTTTCCATGGTGAATGATGTGACCAATTGGATCTTCAACGACCTCTTTTGATTGATATTCTTCCATGATAGCTTTTGATGGTCCTAGCCCATAATTAGTGAGGGTTATTCGAAAATCGAAACGATCATTTACTACAAAGCGCAAGATTCCTTGTTGCATGTTCCCAATACCAACGCTTCCACATTCTATAAGCTTCTGGACATGCCTCCACCCAATCAAATATGAAAGCTTGTTGATCCAATTGCCTCCCTATAGGAAGTTGTTGAACTCTTCAATTCTCTTGGCCATCGGCGCTGAGCTTTGAATGTAGATACAAAATCAATAGGAATCATTGCTAAAAGTGCTTGAATCAATTCTAGCCTTCCACCTTTCAATCATAAGGCTCTTTTCCTCCTATCTAGCCTCCTACAGATTTTTAGGAGAACGTGTGACCAAAAATCAGCCGCTAGTGGATTTACTCCTTGGGGGAGCTTAAGGTACATCATAGGCCAATCACCAATGGAGCACCTGAATCTATTTGCGAAGGGATCATAGTGTCTTCGAGAGCACATTGATATTATCGATTTACATCTTTAAAGGAGATAGCAACTCCTTTTTTTGGGTGGACAAGTTGGCTGATGAATTTACACTTCTTTATCGTATGTCCCAAATCCACCACCAACCAATCCATAACTTTTTTTGACAATCTTATTCACAAGGGCAGTAACCACAAATGACCAAATGTTCTAGAATCTTCACTTACCTGGAGCCTTAATGAATTGTGGACTAGCAAAAATTGAGTCTCTTACAGAGTTACTCTCCATAGTAAATATCTCGAGGGTACACCACGACCATTTATCGTGGAGTTTAGAAACATCAAGAATATTTTTTGTCAAATTGTTAATGAGCTTCATCATGAGAACACCTTCTTTATCTAACTTTCACATTGTTGCTCAGTTATGGGAGGCCTATGTTCCATCTAAAGTCAAAATCTTTGGATGGGAACTACTACATAGGAAACTAAACTCAAGTGACAGGTGACATAGAAGATTAGTCAATTAGTGCATTTGTCCAGTTACCATGTGCTATACTTTTAGGAAAGTGACCTATTGGACCATATTTTCTTATCCTGCTAATTGGCAAAGAGGTTATGAAGCATATGATACACCTTCATGAGTCCTCGATTTAGCTGCTCACAGTCCTTCCAAGAGGTATTTCCAGTGTTGTTAAGGTGCTGCCTAGGCATCTAGGCCTCCTCACCGCCTAGGCCACTGCCTAGGCGTTGGAGGGGCTTTTCTATAAATTTTTAAAAAATAGGAGGGCTTTTAATTAATTAATTAATTTTTTAGTTTTAACCTAAATCTAATAACTTCTTGCTCAAACCTCTCTAAGTCAAACGACTCGAACCAGCTCCAACGATCATCTTAGAGACTCGGGCAATAATCTCCGATACTCCGGCGAGCAACTTTGATGTCTTCTTTGGTGATCAACTTCGGCGAGTCTCTCTATTTCATTGTGCATCTCTCTCCCTTTCTCTCGGCTATTTCCCTCTCTCTCTCTCTTTTGCATTTCTCCCTCTCTCTCTTTTTGTGTCCCTCCCTCTTTCTCTGCTTCCTTTCTCTTTATCTTTCTGCGTATCTCTTATCACTCTCTGCTTGCTCTCTCTTCTCACTCTCTGCCTGCATCTCTCTTCTCTCATTCTCTCTCTACGTCTCTTAGAGAGAGAGAGAGAGAGAGAGAGAGAGAGAACAATTAGCTCTTTTTTTGGAATTTTATGAATATGAAGTATGTGAACTTATGATGATCATGAGTTTATCATAATGTATTATCTAATATGTCATTATTTATAATTTTATAATTTATAAATCATTAATTAATTAAATATAAATTAAAAATAAATAAAATTATAAAAAAGTATTAAACAATTCTTCAGAAAAATGTATATATATATATAT
>JAJIYU010014292.1:0-13296 GCA_030144865.1 Tinospora cordifolia
GTTTGTTTAAGTCTATATAATGATTTAATTAGTCTACAAACCTTATTTTCTGTGCTTGGTTATGTTGACTTGATTTTTTAGAATTTGATCTTTTCTGTGACAACAATCTTGAGCATCAATTTTGTCTTCTTTATGATCTTGTTCAACCTAAGTCTAAGTATCTAGTCTTCAATAGACATTTGTTTGTGTTTATGTTTAAGATAAACTTTAAAATCCTTCCAAATTGGCGACAACATCTCTATGATCACACCTATTAGTGTTTATTAACAATGCACCAATTTGCATGGAGTTCATGAATCAATACCTGAAGTTCTTCCACATATTTGATCATAGACATTGAATCAACCATAATGTACTTAAGAAATATTCCAACTACACAATTCTTTGCTCCAGCATCTTTTGTTTTACATTTTTTTTCTTAAGTCCCACACATCCTTTACAGTTTTACACCTCGAATACAAATCATATAGTGTACTATCTAACCTATTCATAATGTAATTTTTGTAAAAGAAATCAGAAATTTTCCAAGCCTTAATTGTCATAAATGTTTCCTTAGACATTGGATCTTCATTTAATTTAAAGACCTCTTCTTTATCTATGTTGGATTCATTGTGGCCACCCAAAATATCATCTTCTTTTGCCATCTCTTGAAGTTTAGATCCTTGAATTTTTCAGGTCTCTCATCTTTAGGATTTGAAGTGCCTATGGGTGGTTGAGTAACGTGAACCAAGTGTAATGGCACATCAATGCTTTAGAATGAAAATGTTGGACCCCCTACTCTAAGCTAAGGGCGGCCCGACGAACCCTCTCACCAAGACGAGTTCGCCCGACCATTGTTAAGCCCTTTCCAAATCTCATACGATCAGACGATATCAGAATAATTGGAACACTTGAAAGCAAAAGTAAACAACAACCAAAGCGGAAGCATTTCATTTACATTAGTTTTGTCCAAAATACATATTTGACCATTTAGATTAGTACAATAACGACCAACCTCAAATGAAAAGAAAAAGACCAAAAGAAGCTCAGATAGGAGTCGTTAGGGAGTCAGGCAATCACTACGCTTTTCCCTTTGTCAGCCGTTGTAGAACCTGAAATGATGATAGAGTAGTGAGTCTATAATCAACGTGGCTCAGTGAGTAGGAAGTTCAGCATGTTATCCATAACCAATATTCCAAAATAATGCATGTATGCATGAGTAGTAAAGATGGTATGACATTCGAAAGCATGACATAGTACACAAACAATTATAAATAGTGCAACAGTTTCATAAAACATCTCAAATCCATGATAGTTAAAAACGTATCTAGGCTAGGTTAACTCAACAACTCGACCTATGGTCATCGCTCGAACGGGTCGCAAATCAGGCGTACTGGCCACTTGAGGGGGTTGTAAGCTAGGCGTGTTTCTCGAACACCCTAACCCCGCGCTCGGTCCTCAAGTGCCGTCACTTGAGGGGGTCAGAAGCTAGGTGCGTTAACCATACGCCCTAACCCCGCGCTCGGACCTTGAGTCAAATCTCATCTTATACCTTGACCCCGCGCTCGGACCTCGAGCCCTTGGTCTCACTACCGTATACATCTAAATATCTCAAAACCAATCAGATGTATTTAGATCTTGTGAAACCATTGAAACCATAACATACCATACAAGTTTTATGCAAGGAATAAAAATCACAGAAGACACCTGAGTCAAACTACTCACCTCGGGTCCTACGCACCGATGTCTCGTCGAAAACCGGCCTAGTCCTGCTGTACTCTCTCGAATTTGCATCAATCAAACTCAAATCTTAGTTCTATCCGTACAGTGACCCAATATCTAATCTCATTATCCCTACTCAGTTTCGATCGACTCGAGCCGTTTCGGTCAATCGGTCAAACCTAGTCAATTTTGATCAACTCTAGCCAATGCAGTCATCTTAGTCACCTTAGATCTATTCGTGCCCAAATTGGGTCAACATAGGCCATTCAGGGCAAGATTGGGTCAAAAGGGTCAAAATTAGTTCAAAATCCCAAGCTTGCTGATTACGTAGCAAGCTTGCCGATTTTTCTGCGGTTAATCCGTACATCAAATTTGCACCAAAATTTTCAGATCTATTCTAGACTCCTTAAACCATTCAGGGCAAGATTAAGACTTCATTTGATAGTGTTTTTAACTGAGACTTCAGGGACTATGTGTTCTCAGATTCTATATGATAGGCAGTGATTGTTTGCCTAATTTGACCCACTTATCTATATCGAATTGCTCTGAAATTTGGTAGGCATAAACTAGACATACTTAAAAATCTCTCCACCAAATTTTAGATCAATCCACTGAGGTTTGGTCATTTAATTTAATATCAGAATTTTCAGTTGGATCACAGAAACTTCTGGGTTTACACTTCCTAGCAGTAAATTTTTCAAATTTCTTGTGATCAATCGAACAGTTGGATTTGGGTAAAAATTTTCAAATTTGATCTATTATGTCTAAGCTTTCACCAAGATTTTATTTCGTGATTTTTGGACATCATTTACTAGGGTTTCTAGGTGTAATAATAGAGACTATAAGAATCTCGTAAATCCTGTGACAGACAGTCACTCAGTGAATTAACTAACCTACTTCCAAATTTCAGAACGCTCTGAAATTTGGTACACATACTATTGACATATCCAGGGACTTCTCTACCAAATTTGAGCTCAAATTGCCTCCATTTGGTTAGTCAACTAATCCCCCACTTTTCTGTTCATGTAATAGATTATTCTATGATCAAATCCCCTATGGTTTTTGAGTGCCTATCAATTCTAATTTCCAACACTAATCTGAGACCATTCCTTGTGTTTTTGTAAGATTTTAGACTATAAAATCCTAATTAATTAAGTCTCACTCAAAATAGTAAGCAACCCTAATCATATTCGCTCTCATACATTGCTCCAAAACATAGTGTATATACGAATGTTTCTGAAAATTTTTCTAAGTCCACAATTCATATATAACAGGGAGTTTTCAATTGGTCTAAGTCTCGGCCAAAATGGTTGCACTTAGCCACTGGAAATGGAGGCTCAAAGTCACCCTCAAGACCACTTTCCTGCAAAAATTGTTAAAACAGTTAGTGAGCAGCCCACTTCGGCCCCATTTTTTATGCACTTACACAGTTTATTTGCTATTTCGTACAAAAGAAAAGTTAAAGTAGATGTTTCAACGTTTACAACAAGCTATCATACGTCCAAAGCGGACCTCGAATGGATGGTGAACAACCAGCTCGAATTTCAGATCAACACTCCTTTCTCAGTTTTCTGGGTTTGAAACTTTGTCAATAGCGTGTTTTCTCGGATGTTTTTGTCTCTACCGATCGTGCAATAGTGGCTGAGGCTTGTAGGAGCTTGAAGAGGAGCTTGAGGGCTTTCCAACAAGTATAAGAACATCCAAAATGGCGATGGGATGAAGGAGAACGAAGCTTGTGAAGTTTGGTTGTTCAAACATGAATCAGACTTCAAACATGAAGTCTGATTTGGAGGGTCTTTTTGCATGACAAAAGTCTGTCATGTGGCCATCCACGTGGCTCGTTAGGCGTCCCACATGAAGCACAGATGGCTGAGGGTCAGAGTCCAAGTCGACGAAGTCATCGGACGACCAAAGCAGGGGCAAAAAACCATAGCTACTGTTGTTTTTTTCGCCAAGAAGGGGAAGGAAAACTAGGGGAGAAGAAGAAGAAAGGGGGAGGGGGGCGCGTGGGCCAGCTAACTTGGTCGGCCTGGGCTACCCAGGCCCAACGCCTGGGTCCCAGGCCCCCTAATAATATATTTTTTCTTTTTTTTGTTTTTTTTTCCCTCAAATACCACACACACACATGCACGCGCGCACACACACACACACACATATATATAATATTCAAAAATTGCATTTTTTTAAGATCGTCAAAAATTATTATTTCACCATTTCTCATCAAAACTTTCAATTATACATCATTTTCGCATTTATTCCATTATTTTCTTCTAAAAATTGAATAATTCTCCAAAAATTATATTTTTCTCCCAAAAATTCCATTAATTACACCAAAAATTTCATAATTATTTCAAAAATTCAATAGTTACTCCCAAAAATTATTTCTCTCAAGAAATCATATTTTTCTTATAATCCCATGTATTTTTTTCATCAAAATCACATTTTCCCTCATTATTTCAATTTTCTCCAATAAATAATTCAAATTAAGAAAAAATGAGGATAATTCATGTCTTTCATTTAAAATTTTTGAAAATACATATATCGAACCCGAAAATTTCTATGTACAAAATCATGGGTCGTCACAAAAAATCAAGAAAATGAATTATAGTAGAAATGAGAATTTTGTCTTAGATTGTTAAAGACTACAGTTTGAAATTCCAAAGTTGAATAACACTAATAAAAATGCAAAAATAAGAATAAGAAGAAAAGGACCAAACTGATTGATAGAAGCTTGCAGTTCGCAATGTCCTTAAATAAAATTTCCTCTATTTTCATATGTTTAAAGATCTATTGGAGATTGTTTTTCAAGGTACTACTGTCAAATCAAATCAAAGCACCACTAAATGATCTCTAGCAAACTAGAAGACTTATTTTTTAATCTTATTGCAAAGAATTAAAATAGTTATTTTGAAAAAAAAATATTATTTAAAAATTAAAAAATATATTTTTTCTAAAAAGTTACAACTTTTCATACAGCTAAAAATAGTTATTATTAGTTAATAATGATTAAATTTCAAATTTAAAATCAATTTAAGAACTAAATTTAAAATATAAAAATAAAAGAACTTGTTTGGATCAAAAACCTCAAGTCCTCCAAGGCCCTTATCTTTGATTTAAATTACATAATTATAAGAGAAAATTAAGAAAATTATTACTTTTTAAAATTTATTATAAAAATATTAGCTCCTTTTAAAAACTTTTTAGTTATATTAACTTTTTAAAAATAGTTGCACTTTTACCAATTTATTTGCATACATGAGGTCGCAAAGAAGAAGATCTATGCAAAAGAAGAAGAAGATGATGATGAACACCATTATAGAAGAAAAAAAGCTGCAATACCTGAAATCCATACCATCAAAACCCTAATCTCAATCGATATCTTTCCTTCCATGTTAACAAATTAGAGATTGATTTGGATCGAATTTGGTAAGGAAGAGATTTCATAGTGATGTTATTCAGATTGAATTCGATTTGTATGGACAAATTGATAAAAGGAGAATCGATAGTGATGATAATAAAGATGTGATGAGGGGAAATAAATTGGAGGTTTTCAGGTTTAATTTGGAGGAATTTGTGTTATTGT
Source organism: Tinospora cordifolia (assembly GCA_030144865.1). NCBI lineage: Eukaryota > Viridiplantae > Streptophyta > Magnoliopsida > Ranunculales > Menispermaceae > Tinospora > Tinospora cordifolia. The sequence continues at coordinate 5,285 of JAJIYU010014292.1, forward strand.
TGTTAGGATATGGTGGATCGAAGGTAGATGATCTACCATTAGTGACATTATGTAAAGAGGAATGAGCTTTTTAAGGTTGATGTAGATCACAGATATGATCACACTGCTTCTCATATCTTGTATTTCAAGTCTCTAAAAGATGTTGGAGATGCACTTTATAGATTCGTAGATGAAGAGCTTGTAATTATTATCGTTTCTTCACTTGTTTCTTCTAACTCTCATGTTTTTACTTTGCATTTAGATAAAATCCTATCAAAAAACATGAAGAAGAAGAATATAGACAATGATAACACTGGTAGCAAAATCTCCTTAAAAAAAATTGTTGTATACTACTTGTACTTGCATAATACATGGACAATATACAATAAATATTCATATAATATATAGAGCGTTGTTTATAAAATATAATATTTTTGATATTAAGTTATGATAAGTCGTATATTACTGATATATGCAATATTTCCGTAATCTTTATCATTTTGTTATGTGAAAATGTAATTTTTTTTCTAATTGTGAAGACAATCAACCTATGGGACCAAACTTTGGGCCTACAATCTCTACCTCTTCCATCCAAATTAGTATACTTTTGCTTTCTTTTTATTTTCACTAATTGTTTTTTTCATCTTTTTAATGCGCGACAATTATTTCCTATTCAAACATATTTTCTTCTAATAGATCCAACCATATGGGTAGCTCATTTGAGAAATGCACCAACAAAGGGACCTAGCACGTAAAGTTGGGGTTTCATGGTATGTCTGAATGTGCAATTGTTCTCGGAAGGATTATTACATGTCTCCTTTAGGTTATTTGGTGCATTGAATTTTACAAAATTAGGAGTATTTTTACACCTACTCCCATTCTTGGAGACACTTGGATAAATAATACTTGCCTTAGACTCACCATTTAATCCAACATTCAAATAATAGAAACTCAAATTTTTATTATTCATGCCTTTTTGTTTCTTCTTTCTCCTTTTCCTCCTCTTCTTTTATTATGTAGCCTCAAACATGGTTTTGCACACAAGAGAACTAGCAATTTGGTATTATTTAGAGCTACATTTTTGTTTTTTGTTTTTGATTTTTTTCCCTCCTCCCCTTCTTTTTTCTTGTTTTGCTTCTTTTTTTTTTTTTTTTTTTCTTCTTCTTCTTAAATTATGTAGTAGCGAAAGTAAGTTGCTAGACTTGTATATGTTTATATGCTTTTTAAAATTTATTTATTTTTAACTTATTCTATGTTACACCATATACCGAATCATTTTATCTTTAACATTTTTTATCTATCTAATTTTATTCTATTCTATTACGTAAAAATAATATTATTCTATCTTATTCATCAAACAAGCCCTTTTAGATCTAAGTTGACGTTAACATCTTATAATTATTTGAAAAAGGAAAAAATCATTAATAATGTATCTTGCCATAATTTTTATTTCTACGCAACCCTACAATGCTTTAGGTAACATCAAATTTACACAATACATATACCTTACAAAGAAGAGAGAGAGAGAGAGAGAGAGAGAGAGAGAGAGAGAGAGAGAGAGAGAGAGAGAGAGAGAGAGAGAGAGAGAGCTACTTTGTCCAAGAGGAATGCATATATATACAATTGTGAGAGCCTAATTGAAACGGCCACGCTGATAATATGTAAGAACATTAAGACTTTCTATCTATATCAAAGGACACGGAATTATACTGTTCAAGATTCTACTTGCTAGGATGAATATTATTTATGCTTTTTTGCAGCCACCAAAGATGGAAGAATACTTTGACAAAAGGAATTTTACAAAAATATGTGCTACCTTTTCTTCCAATCTCAAACTATATATCTATTAGTTAATAACGAGATTAATTTATTAAATAAGTAAGCTTATTCCCCTAACTTGGAGGGATTTTTATCTTTAATTATTATTTATTTTTGTTGATTTTATGTCACATCTGTTATTATTGAATCACTTTCCTCTGCAAGATTTGTTGCATAATGCTCTAAGATTGCGCCTCCCTCAAGTCTTTGAAAAGATTCAACATGTTTTTTTGTTTTTCCTTTCATCTCTTTCTAGCTTAGGTTCAGTAGGCATGATAAGCACTTATTCAAGGAAAAAAGGGCTAAAATACCCACTTTAAGTCTCTTCTAGCTAGTAGGTTTTTTGTTAAAGAAAATGGAAGAAAAAGAAATTCCATTTTTTTAGTGGTGCGGTCAAGTTCACTAGTCACTACTTACACTCCAAATAAAATAAAAATAAAAATAAAAAAAAATCCCATAGCATCACTTCTTCTTTTGGTAATTCCAAGTTTTGTACTCTCCTTTTGCTAAATGTGCTTGCTGTGAGAGATACCATTCTCAATTATTCCCTTATACTTTATGACCCAATTAACAAAAAGTGTGAGTACCATCACTTTGATCAAGATAGCCAGGTATATATAGTAATGTAGAATTGATGTAATTGGGCAAGAAGTGACTTTAGACGCTAAAAGTTTTAGGTTTAACTCTTGTCATACTAATTCACGTTAAAACTGAAGAATACTAGAATCGCCCTGTTACCTTATTAAGAATGTGGTATGAACTATATGATGATGAACTTGTCATACTACCAACTATTCATTTATTAATTGCTTCATCTAAAAAAAAAGCTAAAAATTTTATTAATATACATAATACTATCATTCAAAGTTAATGATGGGTTTTTTTCCCTTGCAATTATCTTTCAAAGAATATTGTTGCGAGTTAATTCGAAAGAATTAGAACTACAAGCCTTAAACATATCTTAAAAGGGAATTATTGTACTGATCACACAACTAATGTTGTTAGCACAGTGACTTCTCATCTAGTTATGTTTTCTCGTCTTCTATCACCTATCTACTGTTACTAAATGCTAATTTGTCTAAATTTGCTTTTGTGAGGCCCTAAAAATTTGTGTTGCCTTTGTCATTAAAAAGTTGGTCGCTTTTTTTAGCATATTTTAAAAATATATAATTAACAAGTATAATTTTTCATATAATTTTGTAAAACTTTTCTTAAGATATCAGGTAATTTGTAAACATGTTTAAAAGCAATGAAATAAAAGTAAATTAAGATCAAGTAATTAATTTGAGAAACTGAGCATTTTTTTGAAGACATCTCAAAAGAAAAGAGGGACAACTAACCTTTTTGCATGATGAGAATGTATTTCTTTTAAACAAAAACATAAGTGCACCCTTCATCCCAAAATACTTGTCTATCTTTTCTTTTTGAAATATCTGAAGAAGATAGCTAATTTCTCTAACTAAACATTTTAATTTTAAATCTCTTATTTAATTACTTTGAATTAGTAAAAATAAAATTTTAAATGTGAATGAGTTCTTAATTATAGAGCAATATTTATGATCTAATTGAATAGAGTTTCAATGTCTGTCATGCATTTAGGTCTATTTTATAAATTACAAAGTATATATGTTAGTCCACAAAATTATACAATTATACTCATTAATTAGGCTTTTTTTCAAGACCATAAACATTCTACAGGTAAGCTGATTGACATGATAGACAATTTTTTTTTTTTTTGAGTTATAGTATTATATAAAATCAAATGTTATATATAATACGAACAAGTCAAGACAAAACCAAGTTTCTCCTATAAAAAAATAATCAATTTGATCATTATATATAGAGCAATAAGTTGATTAAATTAATTTAATAAATATCTTTTAGAATTAAGAAATGGGTTATTTGATTTTTTGCCAATGGTTCAACTATATATATAATTAACTATAACATTCCAAGACCCCTAAGAATCCTGTGGTTTTAAGATAGTAGAAGCCAGCGGCCCATGAACTGAAATTTCTACAATGTCAATTTGTCTAACCATGGTTCGAGAAGCTTGTCTTATGGTCCCTATAAACCACACCAATCAACCAACAATGAACATGTGATGCTAAGTTTAATAAGTAAAATTATTTATAAATGTTAAGTTTAATAAGTAATATTGTGGACGAGGCTACGGTAGATATGGAAAAAAAATAAAAATAAAAAGTAAATATTTGTTTTAGGTGCCAACAGAAAAAAAAAATGAAAAGATACTGAGGAATGGTGAAATATTATTGGGAAGAAGAGATCAAAAATGGTGTAAGAATTAAAATAAAAATTGTTTACTATGGTGTAAAGAGAAAATATTTGGTATCGATAGGACTGTTCCCAGTTTGAAAATGACTGAAAATTAGTAAAATTAAAAGATCTCTATTTTAGCCCTATAAACAATAAACTAAATTATCTTTAAAAAATCAAAATAAATAAGCTTAATTTTCAAGAATATTTGAGTAAGATAAAGGCTTTATCATCAATTAATTACATGTTACTCTAAAGTGGAACGTCCCCTTGCTTTAATGTGATCAGCCACCTTATTCATATAAAAGAAGCTCACAGCCTTTTAGAACAGGGAAAGAAGAGAGCTACAGGAGAAGATTTTTGTTTTCTTTTTATGACAGATTAATAATTATATATATATATTGTTACATTTATATGACTTTTCATTTTTCTTTTAATCTGAACATAGTACTGATACCGTAAAAGATCAAAATGACCTTTTAATTATATTTATGGTTGAAAGCCTGCAATGTGGTATATTTTTGCCGGCCCATTCATGGATCTTCTCTGTTTTTTTTTTACTTTCACCTAAAAGTCCTCTTTTATTTATGAATTAAAGATGGATAAACATTCCACAAATTTGGATAGTTTAAGTGATTATCAAACTAGGTATATTTTAATAAGAAAAGTCTATTAAATTGTAATTTCTGAACAAATTACAATAGAATTTAACTTTATTTAGGAAGTTCAAAGGGTAAAAGGTTAAAAACTCAAATAATAATAATAATAAAGATTGATACAAGTTTGGTAATGCTGCATTAATTTTATTTTATTTTTTACTACTGATGTGTTTGAAGAGTTATATATCATTAAAGTGGAAGTGGTTGCTTCTTATATATAATTATTAATTTGGTCATTAACTATTTACTATCTTACCAATATATAGGTAAGGTGGACGAGTATATTCATCTATTGATAATTAAGGAAAACAAATAAAAAATAAAGCAAATAGCTATTCAAGCACCTAACTTACTGATCTTCTGTTCTCCTTCACATCAACTAACTCCCATGACTCAAAATGTTGGGTGGCTATGGTCAATTGTAGAATTATTCTGATAGGGACAGCCCCCTTCAATCTTTTATTGAATAAAGTTTACCTGTTATTGAAAGGAAAGCCTATACTATTAGAGAGTGACAAGTCATGGTTTTATTAATGAATTCTTTTGCATTATAATATATTAAGGGCAGATTCACACCCGGCAAAGAAAATTTAAAAAAATTAAACAAATAAGTAAGATAGGTGTGTATGCTTTTCCTTCAAATATATAAATATATATGTAAAAACACATATCTTAGGTTATGACAAGATTTACGATTAATTTTTAGAGAGAAAATTAAACCCTAATCCCCTTTTATGGATTATATATATATATATGTTAAAAATTTGGAAGATTGAGCTAGAAGTTTATAGATTTTTTGTAATATGCAATTAATGATGTTGGTGATGTATTTCACCGTATTAAAGTATCCAACAACATAAGCATAATGTGATATTATTCCTAGCTAGCTAGCCACCTAAATGTCGTCATCAACTTGGAAAATTCTTTCAGCGTCACGTGATCTAAGCCTTCTGAAGTCAATGTTAACCAGCTCCAAACTCCTTCTTTTTAGAAAAAAAAAAAAAAAATAAAGAAAGAATAATAATAACTTCTAGGAGTTCATGTAAGATTCCTTGTGTATATATATACAACAATTAATATATATTCTCAAGAAAGCAATATACCTGGGGATGCTGAACGTTGTTTTAATGGCCACATATAGTTTTTTTTTTTTTTTTTTCTTCTAAGCTTCTATGACAGCTTAGATGCTTCCAATCCTCTTTTAATCTCTAAAATAATACCATAAAAATATTAAAACAAATGTAGCCTCTGGCCATGGCTCTATGACCTCAAATTTCACAAAACATGCACAAGTCTCAATAATAATTCGACCTCACATTTATATATAACCTTGGGACCAATATTTGAATATCATATCATTAGGCCCTGATGATCGTATCTTTCATTTTATATTTTTCTTGTATTAAATGCTCTCTCTCTCTCTCTCTCTCTCTCTCTCTCTCTCTCTCTCTCTCTAACATATATATATATGAAAAATTGAGTTTATCAATGAGAAGTTGACGTCAATAATATAATTAATCTAATCTCCTCTTAGTGATAGAAAGTCTAACATGTTTTATAATATATAGAACAATATAAAAGAAGATATATGTCAGTCATAGATCTGCGTAGCATTAATGTCTACAGCCATGTTTTATAATATACGAATAATATTTAAGAAGCTCAGAAGAAATGGGCATGCATGACTTTCAATTGTAGTGGTAGTACTGTTGGGGACCCTAGAAGTAGAAGGACCCGTTAGAAACTGAGAAGTATATACTGAATGGTTCATAATTAATGTGTTTCTTCTTGGCAACAGCTATAGTGTCGTTTTCTCACGAAGATCCCCGAAAGTAATAAATTATTTTTCATGTGTCTGATCATCAATCTTGTTTATAAAATTGGGGGGGTTTGGTTCCCAAATCAGAATTTTTTAAGTCCACATGAAGACTTGTGATAGGTTCAAGAATGAGCTATGTAAACCCTAAAAATGTGCATGATTCAGTGAAATTGGTTGGATTTCATGTTCTTACTATGGCTTTTTCTTTTCTTTTATTTTCTTCTCTTTCTCTCTCTCTCTTTTTTTCTTGAGTAGAGTGATGGACATACTAAATAGAACTGTGACCCAAGTCTTATTAGATTGTAAGTTTGAATTAAAGGGTATGTATTTTGAGGTTTATATTATTTTTTCTATTAATTAATGTAAGTAGATACCACCTCACATGTTGTGATATTTGATGTTCAAATATCACAACATGTGAGGTGGTATCTACTCTGAATAAATAATGGTGAAACTTTTTATTTTTTATCTTTAGTATTCTATGTTAGATTTATTTTTGAAAATATAATTTTATTGTTAATTGGGTTAAAATAGTAATATTATAAATAACTAATTTTTACAATTAAGGCCTTTTTATCAAATTTCTTAATGACCCTTCTAATTTTTAAGTTTCACTTTTAATTACTCTTATTAATTAATATTTCTTAATAATTTTAGTAATTTCATTATATTAAAAACATAACATATAACTTTGTTCTAATAAAATCATCTGTAAGTTACAAATAAAAACACTACTATGTATAATGTATAACACAGTACAATTTATTATAGTGGATAGCCCCATACTAACTTATCATGCGTCACCAACCCCGTCCAGACCGGGTATGCTAACTAGCTTAATAAATCGGGCCGGTCTAAACCGGACAAGTTCACTTGGGCCTTTTGTTGACCATCGATTATCGAAGAATGGAGGAGACCGGTCAAATCCCTGTTTGGTAACACGAATATCGCAGGCCTAGATAGATGAAAAGCAAGCACCAAAAAGCAGAACACACCCACACGCTTTTTGATGCACTCCGTTTGGATACAGTCACACAGCTAAGCCAAGTAAAATTCTTCACTTTATTTATTTATTTATTCTTAGAGGGCCATATGGTCCTTTCATTTTTTTTGTGGGAAGAGTTGTTCCAGTACTCAGGAAACTACACAGTAAATCAGCCCCGCAAAATTCTTTCATTGACAATCCCGACATCTACGGTGATGAGAACCCCCGAACAACGCGCGTCCATCGTCATTCACACGGTCGCGGAGTTTGTTTGTCCCGTGAGAAGTTCGAGTTCTCGCGAGAAAGAAACTAATTGCAAGAGAGGCCTAGATTAGATGTTTAGCGTGGAACATCATTGATTGTAATACCAAATACCTGCGTCAGCGTCTCGAACGTAAAATCCAACCTTACGCTACAAAGATCATTAAAGGTGGTTTTGAAGGCTAATATGCCCATATAAATCTATAATATCTCT
>JAJIYU010014293.1:0-13376 GCA_030144865.1 Tinospora cordifolia
ATTGGACTTTTGGACTTCAAGGGACATTACCCACCAACCAAGTACTTTGGTCTTAAAACCATATGAACTAATCATATGAAAAGAACATCCATAGCAACCCACATGTGTGCTTTGATGGTACGTGGTTATTATCACCATCATCTTTGTTAAATCACATATTCTAGAATCATAAAATAAAATTCAGAACATGAAACTAAAATAAATAAATTCAGCATATAATCAAACTGAAAACTCAATCATGGAACACTCAAAATCATGCATCACATATTGAAATAAAACCTAAACATGATATTAGGCATATCATGATTAATATGCACGCATAAATTCAAATATGAATCAAATCTAAAACTGAAAAATATTTTGGAATGCTAGAACTGAAAATCTTTTGATTTTAAAATCATACACACAATGACATGCTAGAACTTTGAATAAGAAAAAGTGGTGCAAGAGAAATCACTTCCACCTTGTGTTGTTTTTTCCCCAAAGTTGAAGCAATGGTTCCCAAAGCTCAATTACCAAGAAAATCACCAAAAACCAATTCCCAAACCAATGAACTTCTCACACACAAGAGGGAAAAGAAAGTGAAAAGGGGAGCCAAGAAAAGGGCTTAGAGAACAAGAGGACAATCAACTCTTGTTTCTTGGGATGAGATGAATTGTTAGCATGGGGGGTGTTTATATAGAGTTCAAAAGGGTAGAGAATGGCAAGTTTGAGGTGTCATCTTGTGGGAAATTTGCCAATTCTTCAAAATTTCATGCCCCCCAAGTATAGGAGATTAGCAAGAAAGTTTTTTGAAAATTTTTTGGGAATTTAGAAACTGATTTTTCGAATTTTTGGAGTGTTTAATCAATTTTTTTTGGATTTTTCGGATATTAATCTTGGATTTGTGTATCGGAACCATTGGACCTTCTTTGTATCACGCATACATACTCGGATCGGGCAGATCGCATCTGGGCTATTCGATATTCCTCGAGCATAGTGTTCGATCCTTGATCGTTAGAGGAGCGTGAATCTGGGCCGTCTGATTTCCTTGAGCGCAGTGTTGGTTCGCTATCTCTGATTAACGAGTTTGCTTTGGAGACTTGGATCGTCCTTGAGACACGCATTTCGTGATGAACGAAACTCGTTCTAATCGTCTGATCGTCCCTGATCGTTTCTGGCCGTCCGATTTCGTCGATCAGAGCATCCATTCGCGATCCTCTCAGAGTGCCTCGATCTGGGCCGTTTGATGGACCTCGAGCGACGTGATTGATCAGAGATATCTCGAATCTGGGCCGTTGGATCGGATGTGTTGATTTCAGACCGTCCGATCTGTGGTGATCCAGTGTTTCATGGTGTTTGGTGCGCTCTTGATCTGGGCTGTTGGATTGCAGTTCGTGAAGATTATTTGATCCTGGCCGTTGATTTTAATGATTCAGTGCTCCTGGGCGCTGTTTTGGGCTTCGATTTCATTCGTTGGATTTTGCAGATTTGTTTTGGACCGTTGGATGCAGTTTCTAATTACCAAATTTGATTTTTAAGGTTGTTATTATCTGAAAATTGCTAATTAGACACTTCCTAATTGATGAAAACTTGATTTTCTTGTATATTCCCTTCTATTTTATGATTTCACTAATATTTTCTCCTTTCTAATTATTTAATATTGTATTTATTGGATATTTTTCTATTTCTTGAATATTTTTAATGTTAATAATTAAATAATTTATATTTTTTATTTTCATGTATTTTTATTTATTTCATATTTCATTTTCTGGTAATAATTTATGTAATTATAAATTAATATTTACATAATGTTTGATTTATTTTTTAATAAATGCATGTATACTACATTTTTATTTAATTATATAAATTTTTTTATGTACGTATTCCTATAATATGTAGTATTAACATTTATTATGCTAAAACACACCTTATTCATGAACATATTAACCTATATGTATATATATACTTTTTTTCTATTTATTTGTTACGCAACTCTTTAAATTTCATAATTAATTTTATTAAATCACAATTTCCATTTAATTATCAAATTAAGGTCTTATTTGCCTAATTTATTTTATATCTCCAATATATTTTATTTTTCATGTGCCAACCCACAATTCGCATCCAAAAATGTCTTAAAATCTTCAAAATTATTTTCACTTGACTTATTTCATTTAATTTCCTTAAACTTATTTATTTTTAATTATTTGATAAAATTTTGGGTTACTACACTCTTCCAAGTCATGATGTTTCCACGAAACCTTGACTAAAGGGATGTCCTCGGTTCTGAAACTTTGTACCTTATGATCCAATATCCTGATCGCTGGTTCCTTGTAAGTGGCATTCTCTTGAATATTGATTTCCTCCCAGTGTATGATGTGAGAGGAATCTAGTTCATACTTTCATATCATCGATACATGGAATACATTGTAGATCGAGGACATTCTATTTGACAAATTCAGCTCTTAAACAAATTCACCGAGCCATCTAAGTATCTCAAACTATAGCACCCTAACCCCCGAGACTTGATTGTTTAGTTAATCACAAGGTGGACTAGGCCATGTTACTTTTACAAGTACACAACTTGCAACACATTCTATTTCAATTATCTCGAGTCTTATTAATTCATAATGAGCACACAACTCAAATAATTTAACTTTAATTAAATAAGACTATTGCATGGGAGATAAAAGAAAATCTTTAATCTTTATAATAAAGTACATACTTTAATTTTCAAATAACAAAAGAGTACATATCTAAAATTAAAAATTAAATTTAGCGAAAGTCTTAGTTTAAATAATCAAAAATTGGGCAACATGCCCTTACATATAAACTTTCCAAATTTAAAATCCTATCAAATACTCAATAGTCTTCATGATTAAATTTCCTGAAAAATAAGAGGGAAAGGGGTTAGCACATAGCCCAATGGATGATTCAATAAACAACTAAGGTACTAATTCAAATCAAAAGCACATCCAAATTCAAACACTTGTAAACAATTAGGCGATTCAAACAACATCTTTGGTTATTGTTGACATTAAGACTGAAAGGGGTTCTAATCCCTTGATGTTCTTATCAAAATACTCCACTCTTGGATGGAAAGACAATTCATCTTGTCATATTCCATTGGAATAAGGATCTCATGTCTGCAATCCAAGTATTTTGGGTTACACCCATCCACACATAATGATGAACCCCATGTACACTTAATATATGTAAAGAACACTCATAGCATCACTTAGATTACTATGACATTATGTGGTTCATAAACTTCAAAGTCTTAAACTTAATTCTCACATATTCATGAATCCAAAATCAGAATGGTAAAATTAAGAATAAAACATTTAAAACGCATGAAAATAATACATAGTATGCTTCATAATTCAAATTAAACCTAAGCATGAAAACTAGGCATGGTATGGTGTCATGAATACTCAAAACATGCATACATGATAATCAAAATCTAAATCATGATCACACATGTAGGAAACTGAAAATAAACATACTAAACTAAAAATAAAAGATGCATGAATATGCTAAAAACTCAAAATAGTAAAGTAGAAGTGTAAGAAATCCTATCCACCTTAGTTGCTTATTTGTAGAAAATCCGGCAGAGGTTCCCATCTTCTATGCACTTCAAGGACCACCAGCAACTTCAAGAATATAAAAGAAACCTAAAATCCTAACTTCTTGCTAAAAATCACTCAAGAAAACAAGAGAGGGAAAGGGGTTGCCAAAAAGAAGGCTACAACAAGAGAAGAGGTAAGTGTCAACTCTTTGTTTTTGGATGAAGAAGAAATGAGCATAAAGGGGTTGATATAGATTTTCAAGAGCACAATGGGGCATCTTGGGCGACTAGGGCAACACAAAAACATTTCAAAATCAAGGGGACAATTTGCATATGGTGGCTAGCATTTGATGTTCAAGGATATGATGGTAATCTACATGGTGCACACTAAGATAATGTATTTTCAATTGGCACATCATGGAATATAGTTATGTTTGTTCCTTGTCTGAAGTTACATACAAGTTATAATCATTGATGAACTAGTACATTTGTCATTTTCCTCATCCTTCTTATTATATTTCATGCTAAGGGCAACAACATTAGCCTTCCCTGGATGGTAATGTAATTGGAAATCATAGTCTTTTAGGATCTCCATCCATCTTCATTGTCTAAGGTTCAATTCCTTTTGGGTATGAACTCAACCTCTTCTTTAGTTCTTAGAATGATTTCTCACAATTCTCGTCCCATATAAACTTTTCTTATTTCCTAGTTAGTTTAGTCATAGATCCAGTTAACTTCAAGAATTCTTAGATAAACCTATGATAATATCCTGCCAAACATAAGAAACTTCTAATCTCTGTCACGTTCTTAGGTTTCATTCAGTCTGATACTGCCTCTACCTTCTTAGGGTCTACTGATATTCCTTTTGTTGAAACAATGCGGCTAAGAAACTTGACTTTTTTCATCCAAAACTCACACTTGTTAAACTTAGCATATAATTCATTCCTTCTTAATGTCTACAACACAATCCTTAAGTGTTGTACATGTTTTTCCTTTGATCTAGAGTAAATTAGTATATCGTCCACAAATACTACTACAAATTGATCCAAATACTATTTGAAGACTCCGTTCATTAGCTCCATGAATGCAACTAATGTGTTGGTCAAACCAAATGGCATCACTGTGTTGTCTTATGTATGTTCGACTCTCAAATCCTTAGTTGATGGTACCTTGACCTTAGATCAAAATCTTGGAGAAGTGAGTAATTCCCCTCAACTAATTGAATAGGTTATCTATCCTGGGTAATGGTTACTTGTCCTTTATTATCACCTGATTGAGCTTCTTGTAGTCAATACATAGTCTCATGGATCCGTCCTTGTTCTTCACAATAGCACTAGGGCTCCCCATGGTGATATATTGGGTTGAATGAATCCCTTTTCATGAAGTTCACCAATTGTTTCTTGAATTCAATCAACTCCACTGCTAACATTCTATAGGGAGGAATGGCTATAGGATTTGTGCCTGGATACAATTCAATATTGAACTCCACCTGTCTATGTGGTGGTAGTCCAGGTAAATCGTTGGGGAACACATTTGCATATTCTCGTACTATGGGTATCTTCAGAATCTTATTAGGTTCTCTGGATCTAGTTTCCTCCTCTAGTAATTGTCTGAAGTCCTCACTCTATTTTAAATAGTGTTTACATGGTTGTCATAGGACTCCAAGGTAGTCTCTACATGTCCCACTTGACCTTCACTTACTCTCCAATGGCAAAGTCCATGTAAATCTTCGTCTTGGGAATCGATCTAAGCCTGGTGTTGAGTCAACCAGTCCAAGCCCAATATCACATCATACTTATAAAAAGGTAATACTTTAAGGTTAGTAGTTATCAGTTTGCCTCCAAATCTCAACGCACACGTGCAAACTTTCTGGGCAATTACAATAGCTCCTATGGGAGTTGACACATACAATGTTTAGGTTGTGTAACAGTCACTAATTCTAACCTCTTAGCTAAGTCTTTAGACACAAACAACTTAGTTACACCTGAATCAAACATTATTTTCACAGTAATATTAAATAATAAGAAGTACCTTCGATAGTAAGAGTAGATCTGCCTGTCCATCTTCTATAGGAAACACTCAAGCTTAATTCTGCCTGCCTTATTGCAACTATTGTGGCTGGGGCTGCCTCTGCTGTGGTTGTTGCTGAACATGACCACCTTGATTTTCACCCTGATCGTTGTTCTATCCTTGGTACTGCCTCTATCACCCTCGGTTCTGACAATCCTTGGAAAGTTGTCTCATTGACCACAATTGTCGTAAGCTCCTTCTCTCCGAGCCAACTGCTTGTTCTAGTGATAGTGCATTTTCCCCGACATCCCGATACGTCTTCAGCGCATCAATATTATTACCTGTTGGATCTCAATCTTGAGACGCTCCACAAATCTATTGGCTTTCATCTTTTCTTTCTTGATTAGTTCAAGAGAGAATTTGGGCAATTCAGTAAACTTGGTTTTATATTATGTTACAGTCATGTCCTTTTGTGTCAATCTAACAAACTTTGACTGCATCCTCCTCAGTGTAGCCTTTGGGAAGAACTTCTTATAGAACACTTCCTTGAAGTCTTCCTAGCTCATCTGCCTGACGTCAGTGTTTGGATCTGCCTTCAGCATCCTCTACCAACTCCTAGCTAGTTCCTTAAATTGATGGGTAGCCAATGCAACTCTGTCGAGACCTGTCGCCCCTAACACATCTAGATGTTCATCAAGCTCATGGTACCAGTGGTCAGTTGTCATGCTGTTAGATATGCCATCATACTATGAGGGGCGGAGTTTTTGTAACTCCATTAGCATTTCCCTCTGTACTTTATCCTCAATGTCTTCATGTGCCCTCTGATAGACTAAACCTCTGGCATGGGCACTAGCTACTATACTAGAATTTGCTCCTGGTGTGAGGCCAGTACCTGCGGCTTAGATGCTACCTGTGGTTGTATCTATGGCAATGGCAATGCCATCATGTTCTGTTCTGTGACCTTCCTGGTGATCTCTATCCAAAATTCAGGAGTCAATATAGCCCCCACCTAAGCTTCAGTTTGATCAATTTGTGCCCCTTGCCCCTATAGTTCAATCTCATCAATTGTGGCAACGCTTACGACTTGTTTCTTGGATCTGACCATTTATCTACAACCAAAGATCGATTCCATTATCATATAATCAATCAAAATATTTGCATGTATACACTTAGAACATTATTTTCATTATGCTAACATAACTTAAAGATTCATATATCTAAGTTCTTGTTCATTCAGTAGCCTATTGGTTTACGCTTCTAAGTCGACAACAAAGTCGTTCATTTCTGGGTATAGGATTTGGGCTCAGAATTTAAAACATTTTTTATCTACATATTTCAAAATCTTTATACAGGCAAACATGCAAGCAAACAATTCAAGCATACAATCAAACAAATTTCACACTTGTAACACCCCGTAACTTCGTGATCGTGCCACGTCGTGAGTAAATAGGAGTAAATAAATCATTTCATAGCTCACTCACGCTCGCGCGAAGATGCGAGTGATGCGGAAATGAAATATATCATTTGATCGAAAAAAATAATAATAATAATAATAATAATATGAAAAAAAAAAAACTACACTCTATGTTTTATAGATAAATATAGATAGTTGAAATAATTATTTAATTAGTAACAATAATAATAACAACATAATAACATATATATAATTATAATAAGACCTATACATTAAAATGATCGGCATATATATATATATATATGTATGTATATGTATATGTATATAAAAAAGAGATTAAAATAAACATATCATTGTAAACCTATTATAAGGTTTTAAATATACCTATTAACAATGATTAGTAGAAAAAATAAATAAATAAATAAAATGAAATAAAACGCATGCAATTATAAGTATAACCGAATGAAGTGTGTTGCGGAAATTTGTTGAAGAAGAGAGCCTTGAATGATCCGGATCATAGTAGATTGAAGAGGAAGCCATTTCAGTGGCTTGCTGGTGTGTGTGTGTGTGTGGCTGGCGAAATGAAACACGAACAGAAGAAGAGAAAACCAGAGCAAGGGGGGCTTTGTGCGGTGGTGGCTGCTGCAACTGCCGAAAGAAGAAGAGACAGCTGCTCCGGAAGGTCTTTGCGTGAACTGGAGAAGGAACAACGAAAGCTGCATGGGTACACCGGAATGGAAACAGAGAAATAGAATTGTTGCTGCTAGCCTGAAGCAACAAACAGGGGAGGAAAAGAGGAAGAGAACCGAGCTGCAGCTAGTGTTCTGCTGCTACTGCCGTGGAATGGTGGGAAGCAGAAGATTGAGACTACCATGGCTGGCCGGGAGTGTGCTACCGTGGTGTTGCTGCGTTGAAGGAGAAGAAGCAAGCTAAAGCAGGATCTGAAACAGAGGAACGAGAGAGAGGTGAATGAATCGTGATGCTGCCGATGCTGCTGCTAGATGATGAAGATGAAGAACGGTTGCTGCTGCTATGGGAGACTACGAACAGCAGCTAACTGCTACTGCTGCTGCTGGTGTCGCTGAACAAGGAGAACAGAGAGCGTTATTCGAAGCAGCAGACGAGAAGGAAGAAGATCAGCTCGAATTGGTTGCCATCTGCTGCTACTAATGCTGTTACAGCTGCTTGTCATTGTTGAACGGGGGGCTGCTGAAATCTGTTTCTACAGTTGGAACCAGAAAACTTAGGAAATACCTGGTTTGAGCATGGAAACAGAACACGACCGACAGGGAAGCATTGAAGGTTTGGATGAGGGAGCTCGATTGCTGCAACCAAGAACAGAGGAGAGGACGATGATGCAGGAGCAGTTGAACGCACAGCAGACCGGGGATTGAAGCAACTGAAATTCAGTTGAGCAGAACAACAACTACTCCGTGAGGAAGAAGAACAGAGAAGGGCTGATTAATGTGGATTACAGGAAAGGATTCAGTGGACGGTTTGATTGAACTGAAGCATGATTCTCAGTGTAGTGTGACTGAAATACTGGCATTACAAGATGAAGAAGAAGGAAACCAAAATCTGGTTGGGGACGGAGTGGACAGAGAAGAGAGGAAACAGAGAACTGGCAACGTTTTTCACTGGCTTGTGGGTGACCGAAATAACGAGGTAAGGAAATTATTAGGATTTTGGATTACGGTGATTTCAGTATGCTTATTCAATAATTAAACTATAGTAGGATTTATAAAAATAACTTGAATTAGAACCTAAGATAGTGAAAATGAATTGATATGCATTTGGTTAGAACTAGAAAGCTTTAAAATGACAAAATAATAAGATGGAAGAACAAAATAAATTAATGTGTTTCCAATAACTTAAATATTTAAATTAAGTAGTTAAAAAAATTAGAAATCATTTATTCATGTACTAAATTATTCAAGTAGTTAATTATTCAAAGTACGAAAATAAATGAGTAATAATTAATTTAATTAGCACGATAAATAATCTTAGTAAAGTTCTAAGAATAGTGAGAGAGTAGAAACTCAAAATTCCTAACAAGACTAACGACTTAACAAAAAGAAGTCTTATTTTGTTTGTAATTATATTAATTTTGATATTAATAAATTATTTAAACTGCGAAAATTAAGTTATTAGAAACCTAATTTTATGAAAAGACTTGTAATTAAATTATTAAAGTTTTAAATTCAAATTGAGCAATAATCCATAATTTGATTTCAAGACTACATAATTATTTTGAAACTATTTAAGTCTAAGAATAACTTAAATAAGATTAAATGTGAATTAGGAAATTAGTGAATCTCATTAAGTGTTAAATTTCAGATTATACGTATATTAGCATATCGAGGATTTCGAAGAAAAGCAAGGAGCCCTGAACATCGGCGAAATCAGGTGGGCGTGACTTCCTTGTTTATCTGTATTATATGAATTAAGATTCAAAACATTTGTGTGGATGGTTCTAGGTTATTAGGAATCTTATTATGAAATTGATTGAATTGTTTGGAATGCTTGTGTGATGATGCGACTAAATAGTAACTCGTTCATTTCATGCACATATATTTCATGACATGCATAAATAGAGGAAATGCATTAGGTAGCATTAGATATTCATTTTGACTATCATGTAACTTGCATTCTATAGCATTGGTCATTTATTCAGACTACTTTTGCATGGTACGCATAATTTGAGAAATTATTTAGTAGATTGTAAAATTGTGTGGCATGATTGATGATTGTCTATAACACTATAATAAGATGATGGCTTATTAAGAATTCACGTGCCGGTACGATTGATGAGCCTGAAGTGGATCGAGGTGGCATCTCCTATATGTCACCGCTTGAGATTATCGAGCTAGAAGGCGGATCATAGATATTCCCACCCGGAGCTGACCGTGACAGCTCGAAGTCTTTGGGAGATGGTACGATGCTGCAGTAAGTACGCTCTCTTAGACTGTGATGTGAGTATCGATTGATTTTAGACGGTTATTGGAACTCTCTGAGATTAGATTGGATCATAGGGAATACCAAGAGGCATCTCAACCGTCATCCGGTCTTAGAATCTGACTAAAACAAATGAATGTTTGAACGCCTAATGTTTGAAAGTGTGTGTAATGTTTTGGATTGGGTCTGTATAATGCATGTGATGTGTAGGATCGATCCACTGAGCTTTCGAGCTCACTCCCACTTTATTTCTCAGGTACACCTGGACTTAGAATATGCTGGCTTCCATCCGAAGACTCGCACCCAGATTGGACACCTCATGGGGAGGTCATTCGGGATAGGTGACTTGGAGGTCTTGTTTTATATTTTCTACTGGACTATTTTAATCTATTTACGTTGGTTTTAACTTGGTCGTTTTATCTTTAAATAACTTTAATTGTTTGACGATTTTGGTTTAAATGAATATTTTTAAAGTAAATTCCGCTGCTTTATTGATAACTCATATTAGTGAAACCGGTGAATGTCTTGAGAAACTATTTTAAATCCTTTTGTTTTATATGAGAAATTATTCAGAGATTGACCTGAGAACAGATTGTTATAAATTTAATTTTGAAGAAAAATATTTTGACAAAACGAAATTTTCAAGTAGCATCTCGATTTTCGACGGGCGACGATCCACACGTGAGATAAAACGTGAATGGAGGTCCGGCCGAAAATTGGGGTGTTACAACACTGGCATGGAGAAATTCCTAAGTTTCCATCCATGCCTCCAAGTTTGAACTTCCCATACCATCCTTACTTAGCGACATAGAATTCCATCCGAAAATCTTGCTACACCCATATAATTTTGCACATGTCTCGACAACTAAGGTTTCCTAAGCCCCATTATACTTAACTGTCGTACACTAGCAAAGCACAGGGATACAAGTTCTTTCGAAGCCACCGATCATTCACCAAACATGGCTTGTCAATCTTTGAGTTCAGGATTTCTCCATATCTCCAAATTCCTACGCGTCCTATACGACACAAAAACCAAAGATATAGGATCCTCCCAAACTCGTTCTTGACCAAACAAGTGTTTTGTTATCGAATGTTTTCAGTCTCTAGCCTATGCCTTAAAGCTTTTATTCATGATTCATTATGTCATTTTGACAACACCCTAGTCTATACATAAGTATGCAACATCTCTACTACACAGCTCCTCCATAGGCCTGACAGTTCATAGTCTATCCCTTAGATTCCAGAGCCATTAACTAAATGGACTACTTGAGCTATTGACTGAGCTCTCAACTCCTTAAATGAGTCAACTCTTGTCTATCTCTAGACACTTTGCCCAGTAGCTCTACTAACTGAGCTTTAACACCATCCTTGGGTGTTAGTCTACTTTTTGCCCAGTGGCCTATTGGTTGAGCTCTAATACAACCTTCGTAACACCCTAGTCCCAAAATATAATTTCAATCCTCACTGTCTAAGCATTTTCATCTCTCAACTCGAGACATGTTCATATTATGGTGAGTAGTCACTCCTAGTTTACATGCATTTACTCTTGTTTTCACTATACAGGTACCAGGACTTATTGTCTCTCATATCTTGTCCTAGTTTATTTGTACTAGGTCACATTCCATCGTACATCAGAGTCATCATCATAGTAATACAGAACATGAATAGTCAACAATATTGGGATAATAAACTAAAATGAAATGAATTAACTTAATCTCAATAATAAATGACATTGACCCCATAGTAGTTTTTCAAATGAATAATAAGTCCTTAACCCAATGGCCGATTCCATCAAATAAATGAACAAGTAAAGAGAAGTGGGTCCCATTGCCCTACAATTGATAAATAATGATTACCTCTACTCTTAACCAACATAAACAATGAGGTGTACCAAGACTACAAAAATAACTACTCCTCACTTGTCAACACAAGTGTCTTCAGTGATTACCTAAAAGAGAGATTAATGGGGTGAGCTCAAGAGCCTAGTGGAGCGTATACAACACATCTCGAATATTATTAAAGTCAAAAACATCAAACATGCAAACACTTGTAAAGTATTAAGCGTTTTAAGCAATTCAATTATTTAAGTTGACTTTAAGATTGGAAGGACTCGCCTTGGTATTTTCCATTAGATTTAAAATATTGAAGTAATGCCCATAAACCTATTACCTATTCAAGACCCTATCTCTAGAATGATGTTTCACTCGATCATCAATCCTGAGAGTGAAGTCTCACTCAACAATCAGTCCCTTCTTACTATTGCCATAGTAGCACGAGACCCGCCTAGGGTTGAAAATACCCATAATGATATTAGATTATTGCCATAGTATTCATATCACCGTGCTGGTACATGATTAACCTCTTAATCATTTTTGTTTAGTGATCACTAGCACACACATTCATATTATCATCGTTGAATATGAACATAGAAGATATTTTGATCAATTATGAATCATGCATCAGGTCACACAATGGATATAGCATAATGTCAATGCAAATTTACCATGTGAAAGCCATACAATGTACTTTACATGTATCACAGACATGCAATCATCGAAACAAATCATGGCCATATTCCTAGCATGCTTCTAAACAAATAGATAAGGTAAACAATCAATAATGCTCAATGTTTAAGACTAAAACAAAATTAAAGAGTGTGGATAGTCATCTCCAACTCATTTCCTTATTCAGTTTCCTTCTAAAGCCTCACTTCACTATCCCAATCTTCACGTATCCTCAACCTTTAAGGATTTAGTCTTATGATTCTTAGAAGGTCAAGCAATTGTAGTGCTTTTAAACAATAATATAATGATTCTCAAGTCTATGTGGTGTATGGTGTAATACCTGAAATTTTAGTGACGTAATAATTGTAATACCGAAAATTTTAGTAACGTAATAATCGAAATTTGAGTTTAAAACACATATATGTATATATTTAAATATAAACACATATATATATATTTGTCATTGGTATGCAATTAATTAGTTAGTATGAAAATATAAAGGAATATACATTGATTAATATTAGACATATGGAATTGTTGGGTAAATATAAGCTTCTCTATTTGAATAAGAAAATAGTATTTTTAGTATGATATTAATATAAAAAAGTATGTGTATAAAGTGTTAATTAGATACACTCATGAAAATAATATTTCGTTAATGTACATATAGAAGTAATGTGAAAAGAAAAATCATTCATGAATGAAACATCTCATATGTTGAGATGTTAAAATGGGCATGTGTGGGAAGGAATAATCTCACATTGGAAAGATAGAGACACTATTTGGAGGAGGGCCCTATATAAACCCCCCTACTCCACCCATTTCATTCATTCCAAAGATAAGAGTTGAAAATTCCTCTTGCTTTCTCTCTTTGCCTCCTTCTTGGCAACCTTAGTTCTAAGTTCTTCTTTGCTTGAGCTATTCTAAATAGTTCGCGAAGTAG
>JAJIYU010014294.1:0-13296 GCA_030144865.1 Tinospora cordifolia
TATATATATATATATATTTTTTTTTTTTTTTTTCTTCTTCTTTTGTTGGGGATCTATGTTCTTGGGGGGGTTGTAGTAGGGGAAGTGGGGCGCCGATGAAGATGATCTACTATATTTGATGAAGGCAACAATGATCTATTGTATTTGGTGTCGATGGTGAAAACTAGCGAGGGTTTTCCAATAGAAAACTAAGAAATCGCAAATGAGAGGGTTTTCTAGGATTCATATTTTTAGAGATTGTATACCAACGGTTTTTGGAATATTTAGAGATTGTATATTATTATATATTATTTTTAGAGATTATATATCATTGTATACCATAGTTTTTTGGATTTTTAAAGATTGTATACCATTGTATTTAATTTTTATATTAATTGTACACTATTATATATCATTTTTAGAGATTGTATATCATTGTATACCATTTTTAGGGATAGTATCTTATTATATCTCGTTTTTATAAGTTAAATGTTATATCAACTGTATACTAACTTCTGGTATACTAATACTTGTTAATTAATAATTTTTACAATATTATATATTCATGTTATACAAATTGTATACTAGTGTTAAATCTTATATTAATTGTATACCAACTTTTGGTGTACTAATAGTTGTTAATTAATAAGTTTTATAATACTGTATACCAATGTTATATTATTATTTATAAACTAAATATTATATCAATGCTATACCCATTATATACTGATAGTTATTAATTAATAGTTGCCGATAGTTTTGCTATTGAGTTTTTCATATTTGGATAAAATCGAAAAATGATGATATTTTTATAATTACTTTTAATTTTTGTACGAAAATGTGTTTTTGTCAAAGCTTTTCAACTTCCATAATACTTTTCAACAAGGAAAAGTTTGTGCTACGAATGCTAGTCTTACCAACAGACTGTTGTTATTATCAGGAGCAAGAGGAAAACAATCTCCACATCTTTTTCTCTTTCCCTTTTGCGAGAGCTTTTTCGTTTGGTTGCCCGTTTAGCATTGACTCCCAACAATTCTTAGGGTCATCATTTGTGGATTCATGGAATAAGATCAGGGAATGGGCAAAGAAAGGAGGGGACGGAGAGGAGTGTTGGCAATGGGTAGCGTGGGGCTTTGTGGCGTATCTGGAAATGTAGAAATGAAAATGTGTTTAGAGGAGGAATGATGACCCCAGCTCAAGCTATAGTGGCAACTAAGGAACAAATCAAGGAATATGATAAAACTAATCTAGTTGAGGCCGAGAACTATAATCCAAAGAGAATTGTGAATTGGGACCGAAGCATCAACAAGCTCGCAATCTTCACAAATGTTGCCCGATGCCCCCGATCAGAGCTGACAGCTATTGGATGGGTACTATATGAGGAGGAGGGAATCATATTAAAATGTGGAAACAATTTCATCGTTAAGACTTTCTTAGTAGAATAAGCTAAAGCCAGAGCCATCTTGGAAGGAATTCAGAGGAACCAAGAGAGAAGAGATGTTACGATATACTCATATTACTTACTGGTAGTCCAAAGCCTCAATGATCAAAAGAAATGTCTAGCATGTGTGGAACTGATTTTGCATGATATCAACAGCATGGTTGAGAGGAACTGCATCAAATTTGTCCACGTTCCAAGAGAATCCAACGAGCGGGCTCGTAACTTAGCTAGACACAACCTAGTTAATAGAGCTAGCAACATGTGGGACGAAGCTTTACCCAGAGTCATTAACAATTGCCATGGTTCAGTGCAAGTGGTAGCAAATATTATGTAAGCCTTATCTTGGGGTCTTCGGCTCTCTTTGACAAATATATATATATAACAATGTGATGATTGTGCACCAACATGGCATGATGTGTGCCACATATGAAAGAAAGTGGGTGCCACAAGAAGGACATGTATGCAACACAAACTCCTTCATGATATAACTATTAAAAATGTCCTTAAAGGTATCTATAATGCATTAAACCATCAAATATTTAATATATCATCAAATCATTAAACTTTTATATATTAAATTATCTTTTACAATAGTTCAAGTTTATTAGACTGTACTGTATGAGACATAAAATCACATCAATCCATTAAATATACTAATTATAATTTATTATCTATAAAAAATATATTTTTTAAAATACCTATTATTCACATTTAAATTAAAAAAATATATAATTATTTAAATTCATATAAAAATATATTTTTATAAATTATTTATTAAAATTTACCTATTAAATTTAATTATTTAAAATAATTAAATTTATATTATTTATTAAAATTAATTATTTTTAATATATATGTATGTATGTATGTATCTATGTACATGTGTACGAGTGTGTGTCCAGGTAGCCCCACAAAAAATATATGGAGGCAACAATCTATTTTTAAAAAAAGATAAAAGTATTGATTTTTAAATTATGTCAAATGCCCAGTAATAGATGTTTGACATGCCTTGGGCTCATTGAGTCTCACTTAGGCACTCAATGAGCCCGCATTGTGGATATCCTACAGGTATCCACAATGCATTAAACCATCAAAGGTTTAATATACCTTTTATATCATCCATTTATTAGACTCTCATTTATTATATTATTTTTTATAATGGTTCAAATTTAGTATACTGCTTTATATGAGAACCTTAATCACATCAATCTATTAAATACACTAATTACAATATTTTATTTATAAAATATAAAATTTTTAAATATTTATTATTGACATTTAAATTAAAATATATATAATTATTTAAATTTATATAAAAAATTATATTTTTTATAATTATTTATTTAAAATATTTATTTTAAAATGATTTATTTAAATTTATCTATTAGTATTTATTATTTAAAACAATTAAAATTATTTATTTAATAAATATAATATAATATAATAATTATATACTAATATATAATTTATGTAGTGTTGCCCAGGCAGCGCCCTATTTTTTGTTTTTTGAAAAAGTTAAAAGCATTTAGCTCTCAGTCGGGCCAGGTGTCGGGTATGGTCCAAAATTTTCGGGTCTCACCCGAACCGGCCCGTTTATGTGCATGGCCCCCCAACTCATTTCAGCGGACTGCTTTCTGTTTTCTTTTTTATTTTATTTTATTTTATTTTATTTTATTTTTTTTTTGTGTCTTCTCACTTTCTTGGCAAACTAAACCCTAACCGCCGGTTCCTTCTCTCAGTTTCAGACCACAACCAAGTGAAAAAATAAAAGAAATTGGGGTGTATATATATTTATATATATAATTATTATATAATTTATTTATTTATATAATAATTATTTATTAGCTTAGGAATGATTTAAAGAAAAAAACTCTCAGTTATCACTATGACTGTCGTTAAACATAAAAAAACAAACCCTGTCCATTAAATATCTCTCGTCAAAATAGAACTTGTAAAAGAAAATAGAGCTTAAGTAGTTTTTCAAATAAAAAAAAAGTATATTTCAGTTTTTTCGATAAAAAGAATAATTTTAATAACAAATAAAAAAAATAAAAAAATAAGTAATGTTAATGGCTTGTGGACGGAAAAAGAAGCCAACCCGACCCGCTCAAATCATGAATACTCCACATCCGGCGATGCGGCAAAGTGTTCTTCTGCAACGGCAATATCTTTGACGGAGAAAGAAGCCACTTCATGTTAGATCTATCTGATGGACGGATTGAAGGTTCAAGAGCGAATCTTGTAGTTTACGTGCACCCGTCGAACTCGACTAGGGTTCGTCAAGCGATCCTTCGAGAGCTCAGCACATTGCTCTTCAAGTACTCTTATATCTCCTTTTGTCTCACTTTTCCTCGAGTTAACATTCGTCAGAATTCATTGAAGTTTATGCGAAAATTGTACTTGTTATGTACTGTTCATTGAAAAATTCCGTCGGCTCATTCAAGTTTCCGGCATACGAATCATTGAATTTTATTGGGAACCTAACAATGTCAAGTGAGATTGGATAGTTCTGCGGTCTTCACGGTGTTAAGTCCTCTGATATTTAAATAATGAAAAAAAACTTTGTTCATTATTTGAACTTGCTAGTTAATTGGACTTTAGACATGCCAAAGTTGCCAAAAATCACCAGTTTGGAGTTTAGAATGGGAGTAGTCAATAGCTTTTGGAATGCAAGATACGAATGCGTTCAAGAAGATTAGGTCACAGGAAGGCCAAATCCGAGAAATGCTATCATCGTTTGTTTGTTCCACGAAGATTTAGGGGCAGATCTGAGGAATTTATTGTTGATTGCTGTTCCAGTGGACTGCATATTGCAGTTTTTATTCTTTTTTGAATCTGAAGTATTTATTTACTTTTTTATATTCTTGTTTGGCTATTAAAAGTACATGAACACACTTCTGTCTAGGGATTTTATTTATTCATTTCTTAATGAGCTTATTTCACTTGAAAATTGATCCAAATTAGATTGCCCCTTAGTTGGGCAAACTCAGTTTCAGTTTCGTGTGCTGTGCCGATGTTGAAGAAGAGTTTTTTTTCCTTTTTTTTTTTTTTTCTTGCTGAAGTTTAATTTGGGTAAGCTTTTTGTTTTCTTTCATTTCACAATCCGACCCGATCCGACCCGACCTGTTTTCATCCCTATCCGCAACATCACCTCAGTAGCAGCATTCTAAATTTAAAAAATTAGGCCTTCGCCGCGCGTTAGCCCGCCTTTAGCACGTACAATGAAAGGTGGCAACGTAGCTGCTTGTCATTGAATAAAAAGGCGGTAAAGGAGAAAAAAAAAGGGGAAGAAAAATTAAAATATCAAACCCTGCCCGTACGTGTGGTTATCGGACTCTGAAGGATCCGCTAAAACGCATTTTAGTGTTTGCTGCGTTTTCTGTCTTTCGACTTTGGGCATTCTTTCTATTCTCTCTGTCGCCACTTTCCTGTCTTTTAGACACTGCCGCAGTGTCTCTCTCGCGCGCGCGCAGGGAGGTTTTTTCTGGTAGTGAAGGGTTGTGCTTGGGATCCAGGTTTTGTTCCTGAGCAATCTCGTTTCTTGTTTAATTTCCGAGTTTGAACTTTTTTTTTTTTTTTTTTTTTTTTTTTTTTTGTTCTTTGATGTTTCGATTTTGTTCTTCTGATTCATCCAAGACTTCCTCTCTATTTTGCGAGGGAAGGGCCGTTCTCGAGGGATTCTGGGTTTGTTTTCTGGTTTTTATTTATTTATTTTTTGCTTCTTTGGTTCTTTGCAAGTATAATGCGACTAAGTTGTTAATCTTACCTAAAATAACTAAGTAAACATTTTTTTTTTGTATTATTCACACTGCCTCTATGAATATATTTGGGTTTTTGGTTCTATAACATCAAACGAAGGAGCATCCTTATGGCATGGTAGGCTTTTAAGATTGCATTTATTTCATGGTTCAAAAGTCAGGTTATATTCTAGAAATGAAAGTTAGAAACAACTTGTTAACCAGAAATTATGTTCCTTTGTTTTCAACATCTTGTTTTCTTTTGATATTATAAACTATATCTAAATTATGACCGAATCGGCATTGGTCCATATTGTCGGCATCCGATTATAAACTAATTACATTGATTACTGGCCTCTTAGATGACTTATAGATGCAATTTTTATACTAGGTATGCTAGGAGTGCTAGAATATAGTGTTAGATTCTTAATCAAATATAAAAAGAGTTTAAAGCACTGAAATAAGGAGTAATTCCATATAAAAAAGGTTACAATGTAGCTCTTTAGATTTAGATCTTCAAGATTGTTGTTAACCAAGATAATGAATTTAGTTTACTGTAGTTGACGAGTTTAATTTACTATAGTTAATAAATTGTGGATAGTTTATTTCTTTAGATCTAGATCCACTAATATGTTGTTGAAAAGTATAAAAAATGCTCTATATAATGAGTTTGTTGTAAATATCTAATATTACGAAAAAGCAGCAATGTAGCTCTTTGGGTTTCTTGTTTATTTTCTTTTTCAGTTCTTCTTTTCATTTACATTGTTTTACAATTTGACTTCATTTAGATCCCCCTTAAGCTCAGTTGTGTAAACTTCCGGAGCTTGCAATACATCCTAAGAAAGAAGCAAATTAAACCTACTATGGCGATATATGTCTTCTTTTGGAATTGTTGGAGAAATCAGCATTAGAGTCACTGATCAAACAAGATCTTGAACGCGAAATTGTAACTACTATTAATGAGACATGAAGATGAACCACCAAAGAAGAACACACTTTATTTCATAGAACTGAAATAAAGGTTGGATGACGTTTCTATTGGATAAAACAAAGAAGGGAAGGACAAGAGAAGGAAAATAAATATTGGATGCGCAAAGAGGAGAATGAAGAGTGAGAAATTAAATGGGTGGAATGTTTGAGAGAGAGTTGAATCATCGAAAAGAAATGAAATTATATATGAAGAAGGAAGATATACTTGTTAGTGATTGGAAGCAAGATTATTAAAACTTGGAAGAAATTATAGAAGGATTAGAGAAACTAGATCTATTTAGAATAGGATTTTATGGGAATATTTGGTGTAGAAAGGTTAATGAGAAGAATAAAAAGATTCAAGAGATGTTACCTAGGTACTTTTTGTCGCAAAAATTTGTGTTGTATCCTTTTAATTTTCAAAACTTTGTTTTTTGTTGGAAAGAAAACAAATATCTCAGAGTGATGAGATGCGACGATGATGAGAAAGAAGAGATGCAAAGAGATCTACAAAGATTATTGATGCTTGTGAATTATACCAAAAGATTCCTTCATAGAGGAGAGAGACTGAGCCACTAAGGAAAGTATACCAAAAAGATGATCAAAAGAACCAAAGAGAAAAAAAAAAATTGGAGAAGAATGGTGCCATTTTGGCTTTGATACCATGAACAAAATTAAATTGAAAAAAAACAAAAAAAACAAAAAGAAGAATTGAAGAAGAATATATGCAAGAAACTCAAAGAGCTATGTCATTGCTTTTTTCATATATTGAATATTTATAGCAAACTCATCATATAAAGTATTTCTTGCACTTGTTACAATGTATTGATGGCTCTATATTTAAAGAAATAAACTAACTATAGTTTATTAGCTATAATAAACTAAACGCATTATCTTGGTTAACAATTAATATGCATCCAATGGATTTTGGGACAATTAAGAGCAATTTTTTACTTTTTGAAGTGGAAACCTATTAAGAAAAAACTACTAGTAGTTAATCTCACAAGGCTACCTCCAATATCAAATGTTCTTAACGACGAAGAAGCTGTCAAGTCAACGCACCTCTCAAGAAAGAGAAAGATTTCTTCTGTGGACTATAATGCCAAGTGTAACAAGTTGAGTTAGTATGATAGTAGAGGAAAAGCATAAGCTAAGTAGAGATTGGATACTTTGGGTATTGGCTTCGAAAGATGTTGTAGAAATAGTGGATGAGACATACAAGCTTTTTTTAGGTCAGAGATCCCAAGGCTCAACCTTGGATAGGTGGTGGAAATTGCCAAGCTGGAGTACGGTAGGGGTAGAGGAAACCTTTTGATAAAGTGGTAAAATGCATAGAGATAGAAAAGAACATCAACAATGAAAGCACTTTGTTGAGCTGACATTGTCATTTAAAAACGAAAGCTAGGGGAGCGAATGAGATTAGATACCCCAAGGAAAATCTTGGATGTCGTTCTTGTGGCTAATGGAGTATTGAAGGTTATTGGGTTAGCGGTAAAGCAAGGGTGGTCTTCAAAGTAGATTTCCCCAAAGCATATGACACAGTTGATTGAGATTTTCTAAATTTTATTGTGCAACATAAGGGCTAGGAAAAAAATGGCTGAGATGGACAATAGGGTGTCTATGCTTTGTCACATATTCTATGGTTGTTAATGTAAGAACAAGAGAAAATTTAGAGCAAATAGAGTTTTAAGATAGGGGAACAATTGTTTCTCTTTACCATAGTTGGAGAGGGGTTAGCAAGATTGTTGACAAATAGGGCTTAATGACATGATATGAGGCTTCAAGGTGGGTAGAGACATGGTGGAGGTGGCTCTACTACAATGTGCTGATGGCACTTTATTTTTGCTAGAAGGTAAAGAAGCTGATGTCAGGAATGCTTTGCACTTGTTATGTGGTTTTGGAGGATTTTCTGGATTAAATGTAAATAGGTGAAATGAAGTGTTGGTTGTGGTGTAGGAATATGGCCAATGAAGTATTTGGGCTTACCTTTAGAGAGTCATCCACTCTCCGAGGTGTTAGCAACCATCTGGAGGAGGCTAAAGGGTTGGAAATACACATACTTGTTTAAGAGTGGTCTCCTTGCCTTGATAAAGCTGTCTTAGAGGCAATTTTGACATATTTCCTATCTCAATTCAAAATTTGGAAAGGACCTGTTAGGCTGATCAAGAAAATGATGAAGAATTTTTGAAAAGGAGTTGCCTTGATTAAGGAGTTTTTGTATGTGTGTTAGTGATGCTCACCGACCATTTATTTGAATTTTTTTTTAAAGAGAAAACTCACTTCATTCAAGTAGAAACAAGAAGGAGATACATATTTTTAAATTAAATCCTTCACCCACGTAGGGGCGTTCTAAACAAACTAATTTTTCTATGGCAAGGTACTGCAAACTTTGTGATACATGCACTGCATCATTGCCTTCTCTAGGCATGAAATTGAAATTTTCAATACACATCGCTCTTGATATCTGCGGAATCTATGACGCTCTATCTTCAATTTCCTAATAAAGATATATTTTTTTCTCTTTATTCGATTAATTACCTATGCTGTATCAGATTCAATCTTGGTCAGAATACACATTGGTTCCTTGGTTTTATTGCGACTTTCCTTTAATGCGATTGCTTCTGCTACATCAACTGGACCTCTCAACACCATGTTTTTGACTCCCAGAAGCATTAAATTCTCCTCTGTGATTCCTAATGATAAAACCAATACGAATCACATCTCTGTTTACATGAATTGCTACATCCAAGTTCGGTTTCGGGTTCCTTAGCCTTGGAGGTTTCCATCTTGCAACTTCATTACTTATTCTCGCTACTCAGTTTCCAATTAGCTGCTGATTCTGGGGGCAATTGGTTTATAATTATTCAAGTGAAAGATCTCATTGAGTAATATCACTACCATATGTGCTACTTTATTCCAATTTTTTCATAGCACTCAAATGGTAGTAACAATCTTCTCCATTTCACTAATATGTAGATCTTTGTCATAATCATCAAATCTTCCTCCACCAGATTCAGATTGGAATTTGTAATGTTTTCATGCCTTTCTCGATGGTGTACATGTGACGAAGATATGCTTATAAGTCTCCATATTGTTGCTACTAGTGGGGCACGTTTTGGACTCAAATATATGATGCTTTAGAAGGCTTTGACTTGTAGGTAGGCGCATTTTATTTACCCTCAAAACAAGATTTTAATCTTGTTTGGTAATTGCATACTCGAAGCATGTTGGGAAGCTGATGTAGATGAGGTTGAAGAGTCACCTAAAAAATGCAACGCAAGTTTATTTCCATTTCTTACATAATAATATCCACTATGGGGCCATTTGTCTAGTGGTTGAAAGTGCTATAGTTGCATTAAAAAATATAATTGCAACAATTAGTTTAGTATTTTTATTTTTATTTTTAATAAACTAACACATTTCTTTGACTTGCACATTTAAAAAGACTCGATCATAATCCCTACGGAGCATATGCAAAATTGTATTGCCGTAAAACAAAGCATACTGCATGTAGCAAGTCTGGAAAGCCTAATTAACTTGAAATGCACTTCTCGGCTCCTTGTGAGGTCATGCTCGCTTTGCCGTTTAGCTTTCCTTTTTAGATGCTCAAGCTCAGATATAGTGCTTTAAGGTGGATTCAAAAGTTGTGCTTTAGGGGCAAATCATTAACTCTTTCACTTGCTGTTGTTGCTCATGGAAGCAACCAATTTGCTAGAAGGTGTTTTCCATACTCCTTTACCATTTGTTGTTCAATCTCCTTTCATTGATCATTCTGCTTTGTTTATGGATTGCTCATTTCCATCATCATTTCACTAGCATTACTCAAAGGCAATTGTAAATTGAATGTCTTCTAAGTGAAATTGCTTGTTATATTTCAGTTCACACTGTGTGAAGTTACATTTCCCCCTTTTAAGAGGAATGTTATTTTTTTTTTTTTTTTTTTTTTTTTTTTTTTTTTTTTTACTTCTAGAGAAATGGAAGAGAAATGTTGAAGCTTCTTTTTAGTTAACTTGTTTTATAATTTCATAGTTTCATTCATCACAAGTACTTTTATGATATTGAAAGCAAATTTTTAAACTTTGACGGAAACTGAACCAATATATTACTATCTTCTTTATTTTAAATTTTTTGTTGGAGAAAATTTTTGGTTATTCTCAAAAGCCCTGATGCTTTGTTTTTGTTTTACTGCCTTGACACAAGTTTTAATGCCAATACAGATTGAGTTGGTTTTGGAATTTGAGCTTTGTTTTTCTCCATTTGAAGTAATGCAACTTATGTGGCTGGATTACAGATTTAGGCTAGTAAATTCATTGTTATTATCTCACATTTTGGAGCTACTAGTATGGGTATTAGTGGTTCTATGAATTGATTTGTTTTTTGGGTAATTGTGTGGTGTTGTATTAGAGTCAACTTATATATTTTCATTTTTTCAAGAAAATGTACTTGAGATTTTTTTTAATAGTTGTTTTATTAGATGTGAGAAAGTTTTCAAATGGATGGTTACTAGCTAATTGTTTAGTTAGTTTAAGTGAAACTTCTTTAAAGTAAAGAATTTTTTTCATAAAAGTTTCTTTTTCTTGCCCCATAGTTAAGAACATGGAACGAATATTCTACTTTGCCTCAAACTTCGACTTTAGAAAACTAGAATTAATTCGAGGAGTTCGAGAAACTTAAGAGAATTTTTGTAAAATTTTGCCAATTTAGAGAGGTTCAAAAAATTTGATGTAAATGCTAAAATATGCATAATTTCTATAAAAATGATGAAAACAAATATAAATCAATACATTTTATCATATGAAGGTATAAATATAATGGTTTCAAACAAGTATTTTAACATTGACAATATTTAATATTCATCGCACATGTTAAGTATTTTATATTATTTACTTATATATTCCACGAATTTCACCAAAACTCACTGAATCTGAGTTTTTTTTTTTTAAAAATTTTGTCAAAGTCTTTGAAGTTTTTATGAATTTTGTTGAAATCTTTACCAAATTTTGTCGGAACTCGGTTAATTTTCATTCTTGCTTTGCTACTTTAGATTCTACCATACTTAGTTTATTTTATTAATTTATTGCAGTGTTGTCAAGGCGGTAAGGCGGTTTAAGATGGTAAGCCTCAATAAGGCGAGGCGGGGCCTAGTCGAGGACTAGGCGGTGCCTAGGCGAGGACTAGGCGAGGACTAGGCGGTGCCTAGGCGGTCTTTAAAATAATTATTTAAAGATCCCTGAAGAGTTATTTATTTATTTATTGGTCCCTTATCCAATATATATATATATATATATATATCCTAAAAAATTGTTTGATACTTTTTTATAATTTTATTTATTTATATTTTACATTTAATTAATTAATGATATATAAATTATAAAATTATAAATAATGACATATTAGATAATACATTATGATAAAATTATGATCATCATAAGTTCACATACTTCATATTCATAACATTAAAAAAAGAAAGCTAATTTTGCGTGCACGAGTGTGTGTGTGAGAGAGAGAGAGAGAGAGAGAGAGAGAGAGAGAGAGAGAGAGAGAGAGAGACAGACGTAAAGAGAGAGAGAGAGAGAGACGTAAATAGAGAGAGACAGAAAAGAGACCTAGATAGAGAGAGAGAGAGAAGAGAAATGTAGAAAGATAGAGAGGTAGAGAGTAGAGGAGAGAGAAGGAGGGACGTAGAAAGACAGAGAGAGAGAGAGATGCAAAAAGAGAGAGAGACATAACAAAGAGAGCTGGAGAGACGCAAAAAAAAGGCAGAGAGAGAAAGGGAGAGACACACACAGTGAGATGGAGAGAGTTGTCAGAGTCGCTCACTGAAAAGACATCGGAGTTGCTTGTCGGAGTGTCGGAGATGATCGCCGGAGTCTCAGAGATGATCGTCGGAGTTGGTTTGAGTCGTTTGACTTTAAGAGGTTTGAGAACGGAGTTATTAGATTTAGGTTAAAATTAAAAAAATAAATAAATAATTAAAAGTCTTATTTTTGTAAAATTTACAGAGAAGCCCTCCTAGTGCCTAGGCGGTGGCCTAGGCGTTGAGAGGGCCTGGATGCCTAGGCGAGGCCTAGGCGACGCCTTGACAACACTGATTTATTGTTTAAGTGTATTTTTTCAATCTTGTGTTGTGAGAGTTAAATTAAAAGAAAATAGCTTTGAAAACACTCTGAATTTAGCCCCTGGGGGCGATGGCGTGGTGGTCAAGTCGGGTTCGTGCTCCCAAAGTGTCACGGGTTCGAGTCTTGTCCCCTCCATTTGCTCCTATTGCCTGGTCTTGGGGCGGGCAAGGTAACCCCATGGTGGACTAGTCGGGCCAAAGGTCCGGACACCACCATGTCTTCAAAAAAAAAAAAAAAAACTCTGAATTTATTTTTAAGCTTTTTTCTTATTTCAATTTTGTTGATTTATCTGCTTCTTTTCTTATCTTCTTGCTAAAGATGTCAAATGATTCGTAGTTTGTGAACTTGTTAAAATTTTAGAACTTATTCTACTATGTTAATTGATGGAGTTGAAAACAATACATAATTATTAGTATTTCTAATTTTTTATTGATATAACCTTTTTTTTTTAATTTCTATGTTCAATTTCATCTAATTTTGTAGAATTTTCAATTGATTTTTTGCGTTTTTAAATTAAAAATGTAGATCATTGTTAATTTCTTGAACTTTGTTGAATTATTTTAGAAAATTTTTGTAACTTTGATTTTACCTTCACTTCTCACTTTGATGGTTGAAAAAAGGAAAATAATTCATGAAAGTTTGCCAAATTTCGGGGGAATTTATAAACTTGGTTAAGAAAATTGAGGCGAGAGAGTGGTTGGCCTTAGAAAATCTTAATTATTTTGTACCTTCTTTGCCCACCAAACGCTGGGAAATAAAATTTTCTTGAGAAAATCAATGTTTCCTTGATAAAATTGACCATAATCTTGGGGACTGGAATAAATGTTTTTTGAGTAGAGTTTTTTTTTTCCTCCTAAATTTGAAGAAGTTACAATTATAGGACTAAATAACTACCTAATAACCAATAGGAACATATTTTTTTATGTTTATCCAAATAACCATGAGAAAATTTTTTTGAGTGAATTTTCTATAAAATATTATTTTCTCATGAAAAATCTCCTGGTTATAGAAAACATCCTTAGTATTGTTTGGTCTGTCATGTCTTGTTTCT
>JAJIYU010014295.1:0-13296 GCA_030144865.1 Tinospora cordifolia
GGAATTTGATTAATTGAAATAGGAATTGAAGGTGATCACAAGAAAGTTTACTATCCTAGATAATTTAATCTAAAGAGTTTTCAATAATTTACTTTTTAGTTTTATATTTGACTATTTTCAGGAGTTTAATTCTAATTCTTAATGAATAGAATTTGTAGCTTTAATAAAGTTTAAATTGATAGTAAATTGGGATTTTAGATAGTTGATTTTTTTATACGTTCCTTGAGGACGATATCCGGTCTCACCGGTTGTTACTATTGCGATCCCATACACTTGTGGGGTCATCAACAGAGACATATTTAGCAACATCTCTTTTCATTCCTCGGCATTAGTTGGTGTTTTGAAGGTTTTGATACATCTTGTCACTGCCTGGACGTATAGTGTATTTAGTTTTATGGGCTTCCTCTAATATAATATGTTTGCTCTGTCTATTTTGATGCACACAAATTCTATTTTTAAGTCTTAGAGTATTTTCAACATCCATCTTGAAGTTGATATGCTTGCCCTGTTCAACTCCTTCTATCATACTTGTGAGCCACCTATCTTAACCCCAAAATTTATATGAAATTCGACCAACAAAATTAAATAAATTCGACTTTTATAACATTTTTGGAGTATAAACTATATATATTTCAAGGAATAAAATAAAGTAGGAAAAATGAAATTATTAATAAATTTTGGTATTAAAAAATGCATAATAGAAAGAAAAGGAAATATTGTATGTGTGGTATATTTATAAGTATGTATTAAATATGTGTATTTAATAATGTCTACATATGTGTGAAAGTGTATATGTCAACTTGTTTTATTATTAGGCGCAAAATTATTGTCTTTGTTTAATATATATAGTTATGTATATATATATAACAAAGAAAGAAAAGAAAAAAAAGAAAAAAAATGACAAAAAATCAAAATAAATAAAAAAAAGTAGAAAATTATCAAAATGGCTAGAAACCCTAGAAAAACCCTAATCTCAAACCCAAAACTCTTTGGCCGCCACAATTGAGAATAAATGAAAATTTTCCATTCCAAAAATATAAAGAATTTACGAATCCACCCTTGGAAGACCCTATATAAGCCCTTCTCTCCCTCTCCTTTCTTCATCCTAGAGCAAGAGCTCATAAGACCTCTCTTGCTCTCTCTCTCTCTCTGCCTCTTTCTTGACATCTAGTGTTTTTCTTTTTTCTTGAGCTGTTCTAAACAACTAACGGAGTATAGCGATGGAGTGCTACATAAGTCTAGTGCAAATAAGGGAAAAGTTCTAAGAAAGGTTCAGAAGGAGTTCAGAAGGAAGCTATTTTGAGGTAAAATGATTCCCAACTTTTACTTTATTATTTTGATTCAAATAAAGCTTGCTTGCGTGTTTTGCTTTGATCTTGTATACATCTCATATAGAATATGCATGCTTAGGTTTATAATGCATAATCTATGATGCATTGTTACCATGCTTGTATGTTTAAATATTGTAGAAATATTTAAATAATATGTTTTTTTTACATTTAATATAAGATTAAATGAAAATCTTAACCACGTACCAACACGGGGGGCAAATGTCCCTTGTGAATATTCTAATCAAGGGTTATAAGGTAATCGAAGGTTCGAAGTTGATCTTACCTCAACTCTGTGGATTTGAATTCAGTATAGTAGCTCTTTCCTTAAGGATTGAAATACTGGGGGGGTATCTTTTCGATCTTTAATGACAA
Source organism: Tinospora cordifolia (assembly GCA_030144865.1). NCBI lineage: Eukaryota > Viridiplantae > Streptophyta > Magnoliopsida > Ranunculales > Menispermaceae > Tinospora > Tinospora cordifolia. Next base: position 1,704 of record JAJIYU010014295.1, read on the forward strand.
CTGAAATAATTTTACTGCTTGAATCATTTAATTTTTGTAAAGTAGTTACTATGCGTATTTTATTTTGTCAAAATAATAATTTAAATATTTGAAATGATCTATTGGGCTTTTTAGCTCATCCCTCTTTTTCAACATTTTAAGAAATTAAATTGCATGGCTACTTGGAAAACATTTAAGAATTTTTAGTTAAATTCATTATAAGGCATGTGGGCCCAAATTAGTTTATTTATTTTCATTTTATTGTAATAAAGGTTGAATTATTACCTTTAAATTTTAGAATAAATAAATAACAAAGGATTCATTTTATGGTATGGTGTTATCAACTTTCATGAATTATATTATACATAGACTAATGTATACAGAGAGTCTCTTGGATTTGAGATTAGAAAGGAAAAAGGTTAATGTAGCATGGGCCCGCCTCCTGGGCGGCCAAAAAATGTTAAAGAAAAATACCGTAAGATGAAATAGGCACGGGTACAAGAGGCGGAGTGTTACAAAGGTGGTAGTAGAGCCTAGGTTGTATATGCCTTGGGCAAGGATTAGAAAGAATTGGCTGGTCAGGTAAGACATTTAATTTGAATTAATTTAGAAAACCCTACATCCTGTTTTGAAAACTCAATTTATTTCAAAAAATTGTTTTTCAAAAAGAAATATATTTTTTCAACTATTTTGTTTGGATACAAAGATTACGACTTGAGTTGATAGTGATTAAGTCTTGTCCCAATTAAAGTTAAACATTGAGCTCATACTAGGAGTCGAAGTTGAAGAACACACTTATTTTATACGAAAGAAAAACTAAGAGGTGGTGATTAAGGGCAAGGAACTCACCATAGTTAAAAATAGATACCAAAGGCGTCATCGGGGATAGATGAAGGTTGTCAAATCGACAGAAGAACCTTTCAACTAGGATTTGAGACCCTCAATCTAGGAAAGAAATCTTAAGTAGAGATTTGAGTGTTGCCAAGGATGGCACAGTGGATCATGAATAACATATTAGGATATAGGCTAGAGATTAACAATGTATGGAAATGAAACACTTGTGTAGTCAGGACACGAGATCGGGAGGATCCTGTATCTCTAGTTTTTATGGGGTATGAGACACATAAGAATTTAGGGTTGTGGAGGAATCCTAGACTTGGAGAATGACGGACCATATTTAGTAAATGATCGGTGGCTTTGGACGAACTTGTTTCCTTATGCTTGGTTGGTATGGAATAGTCAAGTATAGCAGAGCTTGAGAAGCCTTAGAATCGAAACATTTGTGAAATTGATTGGATGTAGTGACACTTCTAAGTGGAAGTCTATGTTGATGGGCAAGGGTGGTATGAGACACTTGAATCCAGAGGTATAGATGGAAGCCTAGAATTTTGCTATGCTAGCGTGATTAAATGATTGAATGCATGAATTACTTAATTTTTGAACATGTATGACCCCAAATCCTGTAATCAAGAACAAAAGAACTTAGAAGAATAAATTATTAGACCACTAAACAGATAAAAAAAACCTAAAAACTTGAATCTAGAGTCATGATAGTACGAACGAAACAAAAACTGTGGGAATAAGTATTAAATTGGCTTGAATTGTACATAATGGCGGGACCCAGAAGATACGCTACCAGAGCTATCACATTTGAGAAGACTGATTCTCGAGGATATGAAGTACTAAATAATGTGGTTGAGTCCCAGATGGTTAATATGCTGACAAAGGTGGCAAGAAAGGTCATGGAACAGATCATGAGAACACTACCTCAGATGATTCTTTAAGTGGCAACGCAGCCCCAAGTACAAGAACCTATTCTAGTGCAGTAGCCAGTGCTAGTACTAGTGTGCGAAGTCCCAGCTCATCAAGGGGTATAAGAGAATCTAGAAGACAATGAACATAGAAAATGTTGGAGTTAAAGAAACTTCAACCATCATAGTTTGATGGTATTGTTGACTGCTTAACAACTGAACATTGGTACTAGGAGTTGAAGGATGTTGGTTACCCATCAATTCAAGGGACCAGCTAGAAGCTAGTGGTGGACATTGAAGGCTGACCCAAACACCAACGTCAGAGGGATAAACTAGGAAGAATTCAAAAAGATATTCAACAAGAAATTCTTCTCTAAAGCAACACTGCAAAGATGCAGGAGGACTTCGTTAGGCTGAATCAAAGAGATATGACAGTGGTCGATTATGAGACTAAATTTACTAAATTGGCCAAGTTTTCACCTGAGCTGATTAGGGAGGAGACGATGAAGGTCACTCAAGGTCTCAAGATTGAGATCCAAAAGATAATGAGGACCTTAGGCCCGAAGATGTACAAAGAAGTCGTAGAGAGGGTGTTGACCTTAGAACAAGAACTGAACTTCTAATAGAAATTAAGGAATAAGAATAAAAGGCCAAGAAATGGTAAAGATTATCAAGAACCTCAGAAGAGGCAGAAAACCCATCAACAAAATGAGGGAAGTTAGGCACCTCAGGTCTAGCAATAAGCTAGACCTAACAAGGATGAATGGAAAAAATAGGTATAACACCCCAATCCTCGTATTCTTTCTTTAATTAGACATAACCGTTGTTTTAACAGTAGACTTAACCATACAGGCGAGTTGGGCCGGTATTACATTACAAGTTACTCACACTTGACATTCTATTTCAATTATCTTATGCCTTAATGTAATTCAAGAGAATTTAACTCAATTTTAGGAATCAAATCAAATAAGGCAATAACTAAGGGAAAAAGAAATTCATAAACTTTATTAACTTAAATAAAGTGGAGTACATAACTCGATATTAAAATAAAACTATTACAACAATATATTTAAAACTTGGGCTACATGCTCTTATATTCAAATATAGAAAACTTTCTAAAAATAAAATGATTATCACTTTTTTCAATGTCTTCATGCAAATTCAATTTTCTAAAAAATAACAGAGGAAGGGTAAGTACATAGCCCAGTAAATCTTTTTCAAGCAACCAAATTTCAAATTTAGACTAAAAAGACATTCATAATTTATATACTTGCATATGTTAGGCGTTTCAAGCAACATTTTGTGTATAGTTGTGACTTAGACTAAAAGAGTTTTCAAAGCTCTTGATGTTCTTAACAAAATACTTCCTTAGAGTGAAAAATGCATTTCTTATCCACTTTCATTGGACTTTTAGACTTACGGCCTCTTGCCCCACCAACCAAGTATTTTGGTCTTTACACCATGTGAACTAATCACATGAAAAGAACATCCATAATGACCCACATGTTCATTATAATGGTACATGATTATTGATCATCATCTCATAATTAATCTTATATTCAAGAATCATAGAATAAGAAAAATAAATTTCAGCATATAAACAATATGAAAATCAAATCGTGAATTATACAAAACATGCATCATAATTTGAAATAAACCTATACATGGTACTAAGCATGGCATGGATTCATTAATGCTTGAAACATGTTCATGTACTAAACTGAAACTGAAATCATAATTAAATTTCTAAAATTGAAACATGAATGATTTATAAAAACTAAACATGCAATGAACATGATATTAATCTAAAGAAGAAAGAAGGGGTTTTAGAAATCACTTTCACCTTAATTCAAAGATTACTCAAATTTCGACAGAGTTTTCCTTCTTCAACACGTCTAGCACTCAAAGACAACTCAAGAAAACTCAATCAAAGCACTCAAGAATAGTTCAATATCACTTAAGAACGAAGGAGCTTACAAAAAAAAAGGTTAGAGAAAGTCAAGAGGGACTAGTATGCTCTTGCTTTGGTACAAGGAAGAATGAGAACATTAGGGGGGTTTATTTAATTTTCATGGGCACTAGAGGACGGTTTGGGCATGCTCACACTAGGAAATCTTTCCATTCCTCCATGGGGATGTTTTGGAATGCATAGATTGAGTCTGCACACGATTTGGAATGTAGGCTACTTTGGTTTCCAATTCCTAGTGTGAACACAAGATATGAGCTTTATTTGATTTTCTATTAATGTGTGAACACAAAAAGGATTTAGAATACTTACAATTCTTTGTTTGGAAGTTAATCTAGGTGTGATATTGTGAGCAAGGCCACTTTCCAATATGTTTTGATAATTGATTCCTTTTATTGTGTACATCAAATCAACAAATATTCGACAACCTTTTATTTTGAATTAGAAACTTCTAATTTTGTTCTTAAGGTGTTTAGAAACATTTTTCAGCAACTTCTATTCTTGAATTAGAAACTTTTAATTTGGATTAGTTGGGATGTTTTTGGTGTGTAGAGCATGGTGTATATGATCACATAAGGTGCTACACTTGATCATGTCATGCTAACATGATCACCTATGTGACCTGCACATGCTTAGGGGTGCTCATACATTTTACATAAATTTAAAATTAATTCATATTCTCTCATTTAACTAGGATTTTAGCACTTCTGGGTTTACATGAATTTAATAAAAATTTATATCTTTGAATTGGTTAAGTTTTTTTCCCATTTTCTTTCCTAATTTAGATTCCTTTGAAGCATATTAAGTGAAAGAACCCTTAATTGTGCAAATGAAATGAATTTTGGATGCCTAGGCCATTTGAGGCGTTCGCTTCATTTTATTTCATTTCATTTCATTCCCTTTTCTTAAATTTCACTCCCTTGAGAGGTTTTTGGACAATTCTAAGCTTGTTATTGATTCTAGAAATGAATTGGACTTCATTTATCATTCCATTTCATTTAGCACAATTTCAGGGTATGACAATAGGCCAAACAACAAGGGCTGTGTTTTTACTATAACCAACTAGGGCCTCTAGCGAAGTGTTGTCTTGCCAAAGCCCAGGCACCCCAATGGCAACAACACAACCAGGGAGGAGGATAAAGTAAGTCTCCTCAACAACAACCATCCTGTAACAACCCAGACCCACTATGTACTGATATTGTCTCAACCTTAGCCACCACTGATTGGGTGTAGAGTTTTGTTCTTGGCAAAACTTGAACCTGAGTCTTCCAAAAGTGTTCAACACTAATAAGGCTCACAATTGCTCATTTAGCCTAGGCATCGCTCTAGTGTTGGACTAATGTGGGATATTACAATCCACCACCTTGGAGCAGTCCTGTCCTCAAGACTCACATTGTTATCACACCTAGAGTGGCTGTAATACCATTTGTGACAACTTGGGCCCACTGTGAAGATATTGTCCCCGACCTAGCTACTATTGACTTAGTGCAGGGTTTCGTCTTTGGCGAGACTTGAACCTGAGCATAATGACACACCTTCGAATGCACATTTAGCTCAGGTATCACTCTAGAGTCGGACCGATGTGGGATATTACAATCCATCCCACCATTGTTGGGAGCAATCCTGTCTTGAGGACTCACACCTCTATTACACACAGAGCAGCTCTGATACCAATGTAATAACCCGAGCCCACTACGTACTGATATTGTCCCCACCTTAGCCACCATTGACTAAGTGTAGGGTTTTGTTCTTGGCAAGACTCTAACTTGAGTCTCCCAAAAGCGCTCGGCACTAGTAAGGCTTGAAATTGCCCATTTAGCCTAAACATCGCACTAGTGTCAGACTTATGTGAAATATTACACTCCAACCCCTTGAGAAGTCCTATCCTTAGGACTCACACCATTGTCACACCTAGAGCGGCTCTGATACCAAACAAACCAAATATATTAACCAAACATACCATGCAAACATACCAAACATACCAGTCAAGCATAGAAAAACAAGTTCTTTCAAAATTACTAATCATTCATCAAACATGGTTTGTCATTCTTCGAGTCCAGACTTCTTCCATACCCTCGAATTCCTATGCATCCCATACTACATAGAAACTAGAGATAAAAAATATTCTCGATTTTGTGTCCAGACCATACAAAGATTCTGTTTTCACATGTTTTTAGTTTCTAAACTATGTCTGAACGTTTTATGCATTTGATCCACTGTTCCACCCATGTTTCTACCTATGGTCACTTCCTTAAACCCAAGGTTTCAATATGGTTGAACGAAAAACCTCTGTTTAGTCAAAATACCACCTCTAACAACTTTTTTTAACTTCTAGTAAACTCTTTTGCCCTAATTTTCCACCTTCTCATTTTTTTTAGAAAGTACGGGTGTTCTTCAACTCCGATTACTCATATAAGCTGGTGGAACAACATCCAGATTGGGTGGTGAGACCGAAGTCTTCTTAGTAACCGCGCTTTCGTCGGCAGGATATCCCACCTCCCTTTCAATGTTTATCTTTACTCGAGATAAGGCTTACCCAATTTTAGCTCAACTTTATCCAAACATTTCAAAACATATCTTTAATTTTTGAAAACACTTTCCAAAATAAATTTAAATTACAAAAATAGAAGGTAAGGCATTCTAATTTCAACTCAAAGCAAAAGTCAAACCTAGTTGAGTTAATACTTTCTAAATCTGATACCACCATTGGTATAAGATTAAACTTTCTAATTCTAGCCCAACAACACATGTTTAGGCTTGACTTTCTATTTCTAGCCCAAATCATCTAAAGTCTAGCTCTGATACCATTTGTAACAACCCGGGCCCACTATGTACTGATATTATCTCCACTTTAGCCACCAATGACTGGGTGTAGGGTTTTATTCTTGGCAAGACTCGAACTTAGTCTCCCAAAAGCGCTTGATACTTGTAAGGCTCACAATTGCTCATTTAGCCCAGGCATCGCTTTAGTGTTGGACCGATGTGAGATATTACACATCCGACAGAACAATAGCCAATGGCAAAACCAGAATTAGGGCTGTGGGCAGAATTAGGCCAGAGTGTTTACAGTTGCTAACAGCCCTGAAGAATAAGACCCATAGTAGAAATAGTAGTAGTAGCTTACAAAATCTATTAGGTCAAAATTTATTTTAGAAAGGGTAGTTGGTTGTAAGACTCAAATTTTGACGGAATGATTGAGCAAAATACAATTTTGAGAAATTTAAGGTGTTTCAAAAATATATTTCCAAATTACTTACCAATAGAATTCAGGATCAAAGTTTATCATGGAATTGACCCCATAGCTATCCCTTCATGTGGAGAAACCAAACTAAACAACAATAAAGGTTGAGTGTCCCCTACCAAGTATAAATGACCTATTCGATCAATCAAAAGAAGCTACTCACTTCACAAGGAAAGATTTTAGACCAGGATATCACTAGATAGGAATATGAGAGCCATTTACCCAAGATGACCCTTAAGAATCATTATACACACTCCTAGACTAAGATACCCTAGCAGCACATAAGGATCTGACGAACCAAGTAGTTAGACACAACCTTCACCAGTTTGCAAGAAGCAGTTGAACCTATGAAACACTTAAGCATTATCTTAGAAACACAAAGAAGAAACTCAGTTTCGGCTAAAGGAAATAGCCAAATGCCTTAGCTATGTAGTTCCTAAAATGGCAGAAGATGTCACAGAGAGTCGAGAAGAGTCGTCTAATATTTCTTAAAAAAATTAATCAAATCCAGACACCTCTCTACTAGGGGTATGTTATGAAATAACATCAAGTGAACTAGTGCAAATTTTGAGGATGAAATCCTTTTAAGGGAGATAGAATGTAATACCCAAAAATTTGTACGAAATTTGATAAAGAAAATTAAATAAATTTGACTTTTATTGTAATAACCTAAAATTTTCAAATGCGTACACATTGAAAATGGATTTTTTTAAAATTATGAAATAAATGCAAAAATATGTGAAACCATATTTTAAATGTTTGATAACAAAATAAAATAATATCATGTATTAGAATTTGGAGAAAAACTCAAAAAAAAAATGTTGAAAAGTTATTTTTGTATTGGCAGCCTAGGTAATCGATTACTGCGGTCATTGACGACTCAGATAGTGAGCGACTATGGTAATCAGATGAAAAATTCAAAAAAGAGGGAAAAATCTAGTGATCGTGGTCCATAAAGTGCCGACCGTGGTAATTACACAATATTTAATGTTTTTCAAGCTCTAATTAAGTCATTTCACTCCCTGATCTCCCCATATCATCCCAGAGTTTCAGAGAAACGATCCAAAGCTGATTCAAGGAGGATCTAAAGGTCTGAGGTAGGAATCTTAACCTCTTAATCATTTTAATTCAAGATTTGTGTATTCTTTTAGAAAATTATACAGATTTAGTATCAAAAATTGAAGATTTGATAGTTCTTGACGCCTAAAGCAATCCTGAACCAAATAAGCTCAGATCTTCCTTCTAAACTAAGAATTTATCGATTTAGAACTGAATTTTGGAAGTTTAACTGTTCATTTGCAGCTTTTGATGGATCCAGAAGAATTTCACCTATTTGGAGGACTTTTGGAAGGTGAAGTTCCTTAGATAGGTAATAAAACTCAATCTATTCCTCTTTTGAAGTTGTAGTCAATTTTAAATGCATTCTATTCTTAATTTAGAACGTGTCGATGTAATTTTGCATTTTTGTGGGAAAAAATGGAAATCTGGATTTTTGTACTATTGTTAAAGAGGGGTTTTTGGTGATTTGGAGTGGATGATGAGGTTTAATTATTTCAGATTGTGGACTTTGAGTGTGATCCTCGCGAGTAGGCGCAAGGGTCTTTTGCATTATCAGGTGGGCGAGATTCTCTTGCTCATTAGTATTATGTAGACTTAGGTTCAAAGCATGATGTTTGAGTAGCTTAGGATGTTAGATGCATGCTAGGATGGGTGTAATTCTTGAATGCTTTGATTGACGATTGAGCATAATGTCTGGTTATATGCTTTATCATTATTTGGATGAAGATCTTCTGGATCTGTCGACGATTCGTGGACATGGCCATATTTGCTGCACGAGATCTTTTGGATCCCATCGTCGGTGTTCTTAATGGAGCCGCCTACTACAACTAAGAGTTCCTTGGACAGGTTAGCAATGGCTGTACACCATTGCACCTATTCTTTAATGTGTGCCAGGGTCAGGTATGGTGGCATAGCTCAAGGCATTATCGACTGGGCTCGATTTCTAGGCATTGAGGAACACCGGGAGAAGATCTTTTCCGGTCTTAGAGTACAACAAAACAAATGACTGTTTAAAATGATTAATGTAATGGAAGTGTGTGCATGTTTTGGATTGTGGTTCATATAATGTTAGTGATGTGTAGGAATGATCCACTAGGTTCTCCAGCTCACCTCGCTTTCTTTTACGGGCACTCACAGAGTTGGAGTATACTAGTTGCCCAGTTGATCCAAGAGTTGGTAAGTGATCTCATTGGGAGGTCACTGTTGGATTTGTATTCTTATTTTTGTCTCATTTTCACAGATCATGTATATATTTTAAACACAACATGTGGCCATTTATTTTCTTTTGGAACTATTTTATATTTTAAAATGTTGTTTGGAACTTTGTCTTTGTGAGCCAGTTTTTGATACTAAATTTTGAAGTGTATTTTGAAATGATGCCTTCAGAGGCACATGACATGTATATTTTCAGTTATAGTTGAACCCTGCTGTATGGGTTGATGATTTTGGTGGTTTATGTTGTTGTATCTTGATTTATTATAAATATTTATGTGAAAATCCGTTGACATGTTTTGATATAATTTACTGTTAGTTGAATAGTCGTAGGAAATGATTTTTATATTTTAATCCACTGAGTTTAATGGTAAGGATGGAGATCGATTTTATGGATTGAGGAAAATGGTTAGTGACAATCCCAGTCTCCAGTGTCCGAGGATTGATGTGATTTATCTCGCACGCACGGCAAAGTAGCCAAAGGGAAGCGCGAGTCTCAGCATTGGGCCCTAACGTGAGGCGTGGCGGTGGATGGCTCCCAGAGCGGGGGTCAGGGTGTCACAGGGTGGTATCAGAGCTAGCTAATAGCTCTATTGGGAAAGATACGAGTCTGATACCATAGAATTGTATCAGAGCTTAGTTAGTAGCTCACTGGGAAAAATGTACAATTTGATGGAATATTTCGGACTTGGTTTTTCACTGGAAATGGTCGTCGGATTTGGTTTTCACTTGAAACGAATTTGTGATGGATTTGAAATTTTTGAAATGTGAATAAAAATGAGTAGTGGTCACGAGTAAGTGACTAGATGGCTAGAAGTCTAGAAACGACTTAGATGATACCAACCTTCTAGAGTTACCAGTCGCAGGTGGACATAAGTATGGGTAGTAGCCCTGTAGGTGGAAGCTTTGCTCCCTACAAGTGTTCGCTACTTAGGAATTGTCCGAGACTTGAGACTGATGGTATCACATAGAAAAAAGAAATGTACTTAGTATTGAAACACTAGGTCTAAGTGAGATCGGGTGTGCCGGAAGGCACATTGGATCATTAAATTGAAAGCTTTAGGGCATAAGATACAGATTAATAACGTGAAAATGCACACTTGATTGGTCATGACATAGCTCAGGAGGATCCCATATCGCGGATCTCTCTATAATACTATGGTGAGAAATCTCAATATGGTATGCTTAGAGATGATGAGGTATAGAGGAAACCTAAACTTGGAGGCTGACGACCAGGTATGGTGAGTGGTCGGTTCCTTCGGTAGAACTTGTACGTATTGTATTCTACTAGGAATGGGACGATCGCGTATGGTGGGTCTTGCGTTAGCCTTAGGGAGAGAGATACTTGCAAAATTGTAATGGGCAATGAATGGACTTTTTAGAGGAACTTGCACGCACTGTATCCTACCGGTATGGGACAGTCGCGTACGGTGGGTCTTGCATCATCCTTAGATATCAGGATTTGGCAAAATTATATTAGCCGTAATGGAATTTTGGTTCCATTATGCCAACATGTATAGTTTGCTTGTTTGTTGGGTGATTGCTTGTAATACATATGTTGTATGATTACTTTGAGTATTTTATCTGAATTCATGTACCAGAAGCCAACAAATTGTTGTTGACTTAGAAGCGTAAATCTTTAAACCACTGAAACAAATCAAGAACTTAGAGATTTGAATTTAGATTCACAGTAGCACGACGATGAGATGGTTATAGGTGGGTCTAAATTACTTGGTATCAACACAAGTCACAGTGTCCAAAGATTTGAGGAAAAAAAGGGGTTTGAAACTGAGATGGAAGTGAAAATAAAGTTTACATTATGTTTAATTATTAAAATTTCTGCTTCCTTATGATTAAGATATTGGATATTGAAAATGATTTTTGACTTGTATATGATGCCGAGAGGACGTGGTAGAGGTAGAACCAGAGGAGGTAGAGGCCAAGGTGAGGCTAATATAGAGTTGAGGCCGAGTGATGAGGGTACGTTTGTGGCATTAGCACCAGCTGTGATTGCTTTGACACTAGATGCTATTACGGAGATGATGCAGAGGGCAGTGGAGCAGGCTATTAAGACCCTGCAGCCATCGGCATCTACACAGCCACTAGCACTAGTACAGCCATAGGTGCAACCATAATTATCGACAGAGCCACTGGCATAGGCTTAGCTTCAGGCACATCAGGGGTCTGCATCTATGGAGGCAGTGCCACAAAGTTGGTTAGCCGATTTTCACAAGGAGTAGAAGGATCTTCTGGTAGAGTTCCAGAAGCTACATCCTAGTATATTTGAGGGGACTGGTGATTATATGCTAGCAGACAAATGGTTCTCTGAGATGAATACGCACTTGGACGCTATGGGGGTAGTTGGGCCCAGGAAAGTGGCACTTG